>RPOG01001392.1:0-154365 GCA_008086565.1 Thalassoma bifasciatum | reverse complement strand
TTTTTTTTTTTTGGGCAATTTCATGGATAACCTTTTTTTTAATGCTTTGCAAAACATTTTAACTCTCTTTCATCCATTTTAACACTGAATAATTTGTAGTTTATAAGCTTTTTCACCCTCAAATGTTTGTCCATAACTTTTTTAAAAATACATATGTTTGGAAAAAAAAATTGAAAACATTTTTTCAGGCTCTAAGAAGAGTAAAAATATCCTGACACAGGCTAATATGAATTTCCACCACATGAACCACTGAATTTAGGAGTAAATAACTTTTCAATAGGTGTCCACTGTAGTGACCACTAAGCACCACAGGGTTAAGGCCTGAAAGTGGGCCACCATACCTGCAGAGGTGTGTCTGTGTCCATTTCAAACTTAGGAACCATCTTGGTCCAGGGTTCAAACTTCTTGCTCTCTGGGTCGATGTAGTAATCGAACACGGTGCCCTGGGACGGGAACTTGATGGTTTTGAACTCAGCCACCCACCACTTGCTGAACTCTACTCTGTAGTCGACCAGCTGCGCTCACACAGGGACACAGACACACAGAAACACACAGGGACACAGACACACACACAGACAGACACAGAGGGGGAGCGGTCAATACTCTAAAATGACTTCCTGTGAGCGTAGACTCCCTGTACAGTAGCTATAGATCCATGCGTTTGATTTGCTCTGGTGTGAATACAGAGCGGTGGACAAATAAAGGAGGACGATGTAGAGATAGAGCCACAGCAGCTGAAGGGGAGAAAATGAGAGATGGCAGGCCTATCTATCCATCTGTCCGATTCAGACAGTGCAGCAGCCTCATCACCTGCTGGCTGGCAGCTCCTCGCCTTCCTCTCTCCCTCCCTCACTACCTGTCTCCTCTATTCACTACCAAGTCTCCAGTCAATAAAACCACTTAGCATTTAAATGCATCTGTGATGGGAAAATAAAGTGGAGTACATTTGTAGTGAAGGGAGAGCAGTTTTATCCCATAACTTAGATGGAAACCGTTACTGTATGCTGCTAACTGGATTGCTTAGCAGCTTCTCACCGCAGCTCTCCAGCCGATTTAAATTCAGCGGGAACAGAGTCCACTTCATTTTCAGATGGAGATCTCTCCCATTTCTTCCACTGGAAATAACTTTTTCAAATGACTTTTCATAAACACAGACACAGAGCTGAGTTGCGTAAGAGCCATCAGGGTTTGAATAGCAGGAGAGGAATACCCAGAGAGCAGCTCTTTCAGAAGGGACAGAAAAGAAATCATTGGGCTGTTACAGTCCAGTCCTATTCTTCTTCCCTTTATGCAACCACTCAGAGAGTCTCCCTCATGCCCACAGGCCCCCACAGTACCTGGTCCTGGAACATGGCTCCCCCAAAGGCCCAGACGGCTGCAAAGACAAAGTAGAGCTCGTAGAGTTCTTTGGCGCAGTCCGGAGGCGTGTTTTCAGGAGTCAGCAGACTCTCCAGCAGGTAGCACAGCATCTGGACTAGACTCTGCTCAGGGACGGGGATGATCTTCTTAAACCTGAGGACATGCAGACGGGTTACATCACTACTGACCTCAGATGGACTTCAAAACAGAACAAACACTTGAGCACACAAACAAACCACAACAAAGAGAAGGAGAAGAAAATACTTTTCAACAGTGTTACTCAGATCCTCCAGATCCTCCTGTTTCAGATACGTGACAGATCTCATGTTTGTTTCTTTACCCAGTTAAAATGTTGAATTATGCTCCAATTTTTACATTTTTCAACAGAAAAAAAGCATTTTCTGAAAAGGAAGTCAGAATTCCTTCAAAGCGAAGGATGTGATGTCTAAGAATATCTCAGTGTGGTTCTGGTAGGTGTACAGTGGTTGAGTTTTTGTTTCTGGCTCTACAGTGGAGACTAAATATTCCTCCTCTGCATCCTGTTGTTGCTGTCTGTTCAGCTGCTGTGCTGATGGAGGTGTTGGAGGAGGCGAGTGGTCTTGTACAATAGGATGCAGGACGGCGTCCAGTTTTTCTGAGTCAGTCCTTGTTTGTGTCGGCCCACTTCACCCCCCTCCGTGTTATATCACACCCAAACATCCTGCGTCATCTGGACCGAAGCACAGCCGGAGAGTTACCTCGCTCTTAGTGCGTCCAAGCAGGAGGGGAGGTACTTGTCAAACAGGATGGTCAGGTTGGCCTTCTCTGATTGGACCTTCCGCCTGTCGATCCAGCTGGAGACAGGCGGGTTCCAGCCGAGGTCTGCAGGGTTGATGTACAAAATACCTGGAAGAAAAGAAGAAGAAAACAAATTTTGGCTACTATTGGTGATGCTGCTGGGGTTTGGTCTGTTCTCAACCATCAGCAGCTTCTCTCTCAACTTGTAAGATGTCTTCATTGCCCACATCTTCGAGTATTAAACATTTTGCTTTCTTCCAGTGCAATAACAGTATTTCTGTTTAAGAAAGCAAGTTTTTTGTCATCTGCTCGCAGCTTGTGAGTGTGGAGCTGCTGAAGTGATAACTCTAAAAACAAACTATTATCATGTGAAAGGAGAATAAACCAAAGTGTTTTTCAGTTATTTGTTTTAGTTCATTTCAGTGAGACTTTGAGACCTGATGTGTTTGATCAGCATCAGACATTCTGACAAACTAACCTCAGTAGAATCACCATTTGATCCTAATGAACATCCTCTGAGTTATAATTTCCTCCAAAACTGTTACAGAAATCAGATAAATCCTACATCACCCACGTCGAGCAAGAATGGGAAAGAATTCCACCTACAAACTTTCAGCATTTAGTGTCCTCGGTTCCCAAACACTTATTGAGTGTTGTTAAAAGGAAAGGTGATGGGACACAGTAGTAAACTGTCCCAGCTTTTTTGTAACATGTTGCAGGCATCCATTTCAAAATGAGCAAATATTTGCTCTAAAACAATAAAGTTTATCAGTTCGAACATTGAATATTTTGTCTTTTTGTGCATTCTTTTGAATATTGGTTGAAGAGGATTTGCAAATCATTGTATTCTGTTTATTTACATTCTACACAACATCCCAACTTCATGGGCATTGGGGTTTGCAAATGGAAGGGGAGGGGTACTTTGACTGATCATTGAAATGCAACTGATGACTTATTCTCCTCTCTCTAACCTTTGTTTTGCATTTCAAATAAAGACAGACACAATGATTTGTATTGAGCTTAACTGTCTAATCATGTCTTGAACAGTCCAAATGAACATTGTTCAATAAAATATGCATGTCTGAACTGACAACTGAAGAAACTGATGTGTGGGCTGAACAGCCGCCTGATAGAAGGATGATTTAACACTTAGGAATAAATTGAAGTTGGCTCTTAATGGCTGCATTAACAGCATGAAATGTAACGTCTCTCTTCTGAAGAACATTAATTTCAATCCTTGAAAAAATATAATTTGTATAATTTATAAGATGAAGAGGCTTTTCTGTTGTTAGAGGGCTGATTCAACCAGTCTGCTTTACATGTTGCTCTTTCTGTTGGTCTTTTTGACAGATTTGGTTATTGTGTTGTCTTTTATGACTTTTCAGCACCTTTTTCAGACAGTGATGTTTGAAATGAGCTTCATATGTATCCCATGTAATATGTGACTTATTTGAGGGTTGGAGAAGAGAGTGAGACAGAAGAGAATAGTCAAAAGTTGACCTGCTCTGGAGACGGTGGCTGGTGTCGCAGTGCGGAGGTGGCTGATCTCAAACAGAAGCCTCATGGTTGGATTTAGAGGGATCCGCTCATTACTGGCCAGAGTCAGGACCTAAAACAGGAGACAGCAGATTTACATGCAGTTACATAAAAGCGTTTCTGTTGCACTTTGCAGATACCCGATTGGTCGATATTGCTTTGACTGCAAACAAAATCCAAAACACCTGCTGTGCAATTCAAGACCTCTGAGAGCAGATTCAACAGTTTCTTTACACACTGATGATAAATCTAGATGTAAACAAAGATGACACCAGCATTCATCCTCTTGTCCACACAGTACAAACAGCTGACTGCTCTGTGACAGCAGTAATGACTCAAAAACATCATCCTCTTCACATCTGAATACTGATCAAGTGGACCACACTAAGTGGAAAGTCATTTAGACACTGAATAAAAAGCCTCCCATTCACACACACTCAGCTCGCTCGCACCTTGTTGTCATCCATGACTGTGTTGAGTGACTCGATCCACATTGGGTCGATGTCTCCATCCAGAACAATCCACTTCGGTCCGCTGTGGCTGATGTTTGCAAGCTCTCGCATGATATTAGAGAAGAGGCCTAAATTGGATAGGAAAGATATTTGCTTCAGTGGGATCAGATGCTCTGAGTTAAGAAGGGGACGGGGCCAAATCAATGTCACCTTTCCAACCGACCAAGCCCAGAATCCTCCCCTCCTCTTTGTTAAGGTGTATTAATCTCTAGATGGTTCCATAATTTACTGAGCGAACATCAAGATGGCTTGAAACTACAGATTCATTCTAATCTGTACCCTATGCCCTGATGACTTTATGGACTCACCATCCTTCCACTCTCTGGTCGCAGGGTTGATGATGCCAAACAGCTCGTCATTGGTCACAGCTTTGGGGTTAAGATCCGCCCACACCGGTCTGCGCTTCATGTTCTGATAGGTTCTCTGCAGTGACCTCAGCACCTGGCTCTTTCCTGTGCCAGCGTTCCCAATCACAAACACTGAGTGACGCACGGCCAGCAGCTCTTCCAACTGCACCACCTGAGAGACACAACGAACAGGTGTTGTGTTAACATATATAGACTCTGAGAATTGTAACAAACTGTATCGTTCTGATTTAAAATTGTGAACTGGTTCATGGGTAGCATCCCCTCAAGAAAGCCAGTCAGCACAGGACCTGACTTTTGTTGCCTGCATAGATCACTTTATTTAAAAATATTTAACATATTACTCAACAGATATTTAGAGTTCTAAGGGACCCACTGCATAGTAGGACATATTTAGGCTGCAGCTGAAGAATCTTTAATGCAGATGAAACCTTGACTCCTTGCTCTGCACAAACAGGTCTTTCTAAGAGCCATTAAGCTCATACACCAGACTGGAGGATCTAACACTGGTTTTGCAAAAGTAGACATCATTTGCATTGATGTCAGATGTCATTTTGTTGATAGACTCAAGTTTGAGCAGTCCATGCAGTATAACTGCTGCATGTGAGTTGGGATCAACATTTTTACAAAAAGCTAGAAATAACCTATTTTGACACCGATAATCTCATTCTAAGTTGTAGATCAAGATGAGTTATAAATCTAGAGATGAGGCTTTTTCAAGATCACTTAAAAAGTCCTCATAGTCCCTTTAAGGTGAACCTATCTGAAAACCCTGATATGATCCAGATATTTTAGGTACAGGATCCTGGGAGCTGCCTTGGTGTGTGTTTTCTGTTCTTGTGAGTTCATTTGTTAGCGTAAAAAGTGTGCTAATCCTGTTATAAACTGATTTTGTCACCTCAGAGGGGCTTAACAGGTTGAGTAATCGATAAAAACAGTCATGCAGCTTTCCATGAGATGCACCTCTTCACCTCTCCTTCACAGCACTTTGTTTTATGGAGAATATACAATGATACAGAATGACAGGCTAATGTGATGCACTGCAGTGCAGCGCAGCAGCTCAGTCCACTGTTCACAGAACACAGTAAGTGACAGCAGTGGTCTTCTGGAAGGACAGATATCTGCTCCCTCATTATTCTGTGTTTGCACAAAGAAAGAGCTGCCATGCATCATAAACGTTTTATGTTTCTAATCTTTGCTGCAGACAGAAGGATGTACAGCTTCACTACATTTGTACACAAGGAGCAGAAACAACACAGAGGTCTGAAAATTTAAACCCGGGAGGTGACTCAACCTGCTGCAAAAACACATCTGCTTTCGAAAGTGCTGAGGCTATGTCTGAGCTGACTCAGTGAACATTTTCCTAATGATGTTAGAAAAGCTTTTCTCTTTGTCCAGCCATCTGCAAAATTTGTCCCCTTCCTGCACCAAAAACACAAAACTGCAGAGGCAAAAATGTCCAATTCAAAATGACTAATCTAGGGGTGCCTGCTGGATTAAAAAAAATACAGAAAAAAACACAGTGTCAGGATATGTTTCTGTCTGAACTGTCCTTTACCTGGGTGCAACATTTCCATCAGCTAAGGTGTATGAGGTGGCACAGCAAGTGTGTACCAGAATAACAGAGAGAAACGGCAGAAAGAGAAATTTCCTCCCCACTTCCACTCAAACAGTCGCCGAATTCTATCAATGCCATCGACCCGCTCCACGCAGCTCCTTGCAGCTCCTACTTACTCGCCATTCATCGGCTCAAAGGCCCCGCCTGATTACTCCTTTGATGTGAGGACTGCTTTTGCTAGCTCAGGCTCACGCCAAAGGTATGCAGCCCCCCTCTCTCCCCTCCCTCTCTACCTCTCTCCTTGTCGTCTCTTTGTGTGGAATCAAAAGGTTGGTGGCACAAACAGAGACAGTAAAGTTCAGGCTCTGGGGTGGGTGCTTGTTATTGACTGGCTCTATGTTCTCTCCCTCTCTGGCTGAGTTTCTCCTCCTCTTTGTTTATTTCACTTCTGTCTCTCTCAGTGTCGGGGTTAAGTGGCGTGGTGCAGCGCCAGCCTCCATTGATGGAGTATTATTATGTGGTCTGTGTGTCTGTTTGACCTGAGGCAGATTGCACTTATTTCCCCTGGTTCTACGTTCATCTGTCTCTGACATAAACCACCTTCCACTGTGCATGTGAGAGTGTGTGCAGTGTGTGTAAGTGTGTGTGTGTCTGTAAGTAACTTAATGACTGGAATTAGGTCAACAGCTCAGGCACCTGAACTCTCATTGCAGCCAGCCATTGGCTCTCTGCAATATTTGCCCGATTCATCCAGCTGTCTGACACTAATGTGTGTTTCCCGGCTGAGCATTAAGATGTGAGGTAAACAGGTTTTGGAGAAAACTCAGATTAATCTTAATGAAAGTGCTACAGCTGTAATATCTGTCCCAACTGCTAAGGATGAAGCCTCCATTTGGGGACCGAGTTGCACTTTGCAGACACTTCATGATTGTGTTTGCTTTCATCCAACACGTTTGATTTTTATATTTCCTCGGCCCGAATCTGATAAACTGACTCTACAGAGACAAACCTTCAGAACAAAGTTGTCCTCAGCTTGCAACTTCAGATCCAGGATGGACTCCTTCACGTGCTTTTCAAAGTCCAGGTCCCTCTTTCGAGGAACATCCAGAGCAGGGAACAGGTCTCCGATCAGCCCCATGAACACTGGCATGTCGTCTGTGACAATCTTTGGGATGTTGAAATCTCTGAGCGCTCGCATCAGGACCTGGTCCTCCGCTCGGCCTGGGTCTCCTCTTTTCAGAGAGCCAGCAACCACCAGGACGGACTTTATGGCTCTCAAACCCCAGTCATAGTGATCCTTTAAAAAAAAAAAAAAACACACACACGCAAGCTTTACTTTCACAGAAGAGGCTGAAAAAGGTGTGGCTAATTAAAAATAATGAGCTGCTGGATTCCCCCTCTGCTGTCTCAGGTAATGATTTAATGAAGCTCATCAGAGTTTGTCTGCAGAAGTTCTGTTCTCCTCTGATTCTCCGGCTTCAACAGGAGAGACAGGATGGGAAACATTTACTATCATCACAACAAAGATTAAAGATACCTCAGACATGCACAGACACAATGATAACAAGAAGTCTAGTGAGTAGATGACACTACACAGCACCTGCTAAATATTGTATGTTGGGAAATGTGTGTTGCACTGTTGATGATGTCTACTGAATGGTTAATGTTAGATAAAATACTGAAAAAATGCTGCATTAGGAGGGAGAAAAAAAAAATCTTGCACTTGTAGATAAATGTTTTGCATGGGCAGAAAATGTGCTGAACATGCAGAAGAAATATAGTACATCTGTAGAAAAGCACATTCCTAGTTTTAAATAAAATCCATTGGTCAGAAAATACAGTGAAAAAAAAGTTTACATTTGGTTGGAAAAACTGAAAAACTGGAAAATCCAAGTAATGCAACCACCAGACTTGACTTTGCATTATTCCATCATCATTTGTAGTCGATGAATCCTGCAAAAAAAAATCCATTTCACTTCAGGTTTAAAGACTTTCAGCCTTGCTAACCCTTTGCGCCTCTCGGTGCGCAACTATTTACACAATTTGTTGCCCTGCAGTTAGAGATTCAAATATGTTTCATGTTGGGTTGTCTGTGTTAAGCCCAATAAATCCGCTCTCAGGCTTTGTATTTGGAAACTATTCACTGACTGAAGCTATACAAAAAAAGTAAATACGCAATAGTGGAAAAAAATCAGGACATATAGAAATTGTTATGCACAAGAAAAACAAATAAAAAAAACACTTTATGAAAATAACATTTGAGTTGCATAAAAGAATAATGTACTGCTAAGAAAATATATTTCGTTAGTTGAAAGTTAAATTGCGCTGGTAGAAATTTAATAAGTTCCTTGTCATAAAAAGAGGCAGCAGAGACAGAACATTAAGTCTCTGTGTGTTTGATAAAAAGTCAGATTAAATCTTGAGAAACGGGCAGAAACATGTTGCCGTCGTGACTACAAACTCTCCTCAGACAGATTTTGTATCTCAGTGGTTTTATTATTTTGTAAATGATTCTGTAGATTGAATCAACTGAGTAATGCCACAGAAAGATAATTATGTTTTAAATTCTCTGTTTTCATCTAAAAGTAATACACAAAAAAGTTTCTTCCAGTAAGTTATTAAAACATTTAGAGCAGCTCGTGTTTCAGGGAGTATTTCCCTCAGCTCTCTTTAAGTTCTGTGCTCAATTTAAGTTCTTCAGTTCATCCAAATATTTAACATCAGGCTGTCAAACAAATTACATTTGTACCTCTGTACAGAACAGTGTTTAGGCTACAAGGAACCAGCAGGAGAATTGTTAGATGAGTCATTCTGATACTGAATACACATGCTGAGAGTTGATCCCTGTTTCAAGGATGAGTTTCTCATCAGTTTACATCAATATAAAGCTTAATTTTCAGAGAAACCTTTAACATAATCCTGAATATAGAGTCAGACTGAAGCAATAAGATCCACAGAGAAGTGTTTGATATCTTTAAAAGAAACAAACTCATCCCCTAACAAGGAAACTTTCACACTAATGAAGTGACAGAGGAAATAAGATCTGAAGAAACTCAGGGGAGTTATTAGAGCATAAATTCCGCTCTTTGCTGGTTTTGATGCATTAAATGAGTTTCAGTGATAACACGCTCCTGTGTCCACTTGCAGCAGATCGTGTGATGTTAAATTTGAAATTATGAAACCCTTGAACAACTGGAGTTTGAAAGTACTTCTCTGAATCTGCACTTTTCATTGATTTGCACTTTCAGCCCTTGAGATTATCGCTCAGAGAAGCAGAGCGTTCATTATCCTTTGACTTCATTGCCTTTAAGTTGCTAATGTTGGAAAAGTTGCTCCGGCAAACAACTTTGAAGCATCTAAAAAGTGTAATTAAGGTGATATTTAAAAAGCGTCTGAGGGAGCAATGCTTCATAAAGCAGCCTTAAAGAGGAGGTGGTGGGCTCTGACACTTAAATGGGCCTGTGGTCATGAGAAAATCATCCCCCATTAAAGTACTTACCTTCAACTGTAACTGTAACTCAGCTCTCTGAGTGATTTTATGGCTTTTTTAATGATTTAAATAAAGAAAGGACGAGTAAAACAGGAGCCTGAAGAGGATTAAAGCAGAGTTTGGATGTAAAAACATGCAAACCCCTGCAGGTCCTGATTCATATGCATGTAACACCTCACTCAAAGCGTTAAGACAGACAGCAGCTCTTACATGAAGCTCTAAATCATTCCTTTATCAAAAACTTCAGAGGACAGCGTCTTAGTCGCAGCTTTGAAGTAAAAATGGATCTGAATATTTCTTACGTTACTGGGTGTGTTATAAGAATGCAGGTAGTACCTGTTTGGACAGCAGCTCTTTACACAGTGTGTACAGCGTGATGAACTTCCTCGCCAAGACTCTGGCGTTGATGAAGCCCTCGGCCACCAGCATGATTTCACAGATCAGCTCGAAGTCAGGAACCACCATGGCACACGGTCTGAGGAGAGACAGAGACAAAAACTTTGAGGAAATTTTTTTTTTTTTTTAATTTTATTTTCAAGTTTTGGAGGTTGGTCTTTTCAGGAAACAATCAGGTGCTTCATTCACATGCAGACACCAGCTGAGCAGAGGTGGAGCACAAAGAAAGAGGCACTAACAAGAGATCATGACCTGGTGTTATTCTTGTGCAAGAAAAAAATAATTATGGTGGTTTTATTTATACAAAAGTTCATCCCAAACTTCAATAAAAACCTGTGCAATTCACCTACTATGCTGGATAAAATTTCAAAATAAAAGCAATGTGAAAGAGCAAAAAAAAATAAGAATCCCTCTTTGAAAAGCATTCTGTGTGTGTTTCCAATCTTTGGTTTTCGTTTAGTGTAACATAAATATAGCTGAAACAAATCCAATTCAGCTGGAAAATCATGCAGTTTATGAAAAAAATTAAAGGAATAAAATCATCCAGCCTTCTCATCTTGGGATTTA
The DNA here is from genome assembly GCA_008086565.1 of Thalassoma bifasciatum. Lineage (NCBI taxonomy): Eukaryota > Metazoa > Chordata > Actinopteri > Labriformes > Labridae > Thalassoma > Thalassoma bifasciatum. The sequence goes on along the minus strand of RPOG01001392.1, from coordinate 143,805 downwards.
CAGCTCGCTAGATGTTAGAAAGTCGTTCATGTCAACAGTCTGAACTGCCCTAACTGTTCACCTACACACTCAAATGAAATCAAAGCCATTCTTCAGGGATCACACAGCTGACACGCTCACTTTGTGAAGCCTGGGTATATATTTAAACCTGTTGGTAGCAAAAATAAAGAAATTCTATCGGACATGCTTGACCCACATTTGCTCTAAAAACATCCATTATAGCTCTTATTCACACAGCTTCTAGCAGAAGAAATTCTCTGTAGGAATGTCAAAACTTTTGATCCTCATTGATAGCTTTGGTTTGAATAGGCTCGAATCCTTTAAAGGTTCCTTTACAGAGAGAAAATACTCAGCTAACAGGCTTCTCTGGCGTTCTCCTCCAAAACTGCCTTCTTGCGTTTGACACTTGTGTCAGGGACTTTTTGAATCAGAGCCACAGCTGCACTTAATGTCAGTCAATCGTTTCCCCCGATCTGCTCTGGCTCAGACTGTGACTCATTTGGAGGCTGCTTTAGACAAAGTGTCTGATAAATGATGAATGTTAATGTAATGTAGTCATATCAGGAAGGTAGATGAGAATGTTTTTCCTCCTTTGTTTTCTATAATCCATCAGACTCAACAGGAGGACTGTATTTGAGATTAGAAAGCACATTTACTCCCCTGGAAAATGGAAATGAAATAAAGTGAGAGATCTGTTTGGGTTGTTAAAACTTTGTTATGGCTTTTACACAAACACTTAAGAGTTGGCTGCTTTAATACAACAGTTCAGGTTAAGATGTGTCCTTTTGTCTCTCAACTGAAGGTGAAAAGACAAAACTCTTTCAATGCAAACCAATGAAAGCTGCCTGACTGATGACTTAAATATCCTTAACTCAATAGGCTTAAATAAAGATTGAACATTAAAATACAGCATTGAATTAAATAAATGTAATGTGAAGGTCCCTTGTCCAACCTGAAGAGCGCCTTGAGGTTCTCAGGCAGCTCTGTCCTGCCGGCGTATCCTGGGTTCATGGTGATGAAGATGCCAACAGATGGACAGAGATTCACCTCCTCCCCCATGAAGTTAAACCTCTGCTTTTTATCCCTGATGGCGTCTTGGATGCTTTTCACCTGAACACACAAAAGCAGAAACAGAACACAGAGAAAAATCTGTCAGAATTCAACCTGGAGGAGTTTAGCTTCTGTCTCTTTAACTCTCTTTAACCCCTCCATTCCCTCTGATTGGCCAGCCCTCTGGAGGCCAATTAGGGAAGGAGGTATGGGCCGACCTTGGTGTTTGAGGCCCCCGTCCCTCAAATGTGCCATGAACTAATTAGGAATCCCTTATGAGATGAGCTCATCACTTTGGTCTGGTGCCATTTTAAAAACAGAGCATTTTGATCAGCTTAAAACATATGATAAAAGAGGAGCAGAGTTACTTTTAAGTTAAAGAAATTATAAATATTCATTGTTGGCTTGTAATGTCTTTATATGTTGTATCCAGTGAGGGCTGCAGCTGCTCAAATATTCTTTTAAGGAGTCATCTCTATAAAAAGTAGTGTCTGAGTAACTTTGCAGGATTGTCTGCAGGAAAATTTAAAAAGAGGAGCACTTTATTTTGGCCACTATAGCAGTAATTGCCTTTTTTCCCCTAAATTGGTCTCATAAATCCCTTCACTGTTGGGTTTGTGCTCTGCGTTGGGGGAACATTGAGAAAGTTTTATGCTGCACCGAGCTCAAGTCACTGTGAGTTTAAAAACCTTGATGATGCTTCCAACTTGTGCAAACCACACGAAGCATGCATCCCGCGAAAGTTTGGAATCACTCATTTGCATATTATTAATTTCATTAAGCACATACCAGTGAGCCCATTTGTTACAGCCTGTCATTTCGTTATGCGTAATGCACCTTTTTTTTTTTCAGGGAACACAGTTTCATCAATAATATGCGCTTGCTATCAGGCAGTGTTTACTGGATGGATGAACTGCTTTGGCTCAGTTTGTCTACATTATGATTGAATGAGATATCAGAAGTTTCTGTGTGTGTGTGTGCGTGTGTGTGTGTCCTGGCCTTAAACTCTGAATCCTGTAAGAGGCTTTATGAATTTAACATGCGTGTGGTAAAGAAGCGTGGCGAGTCGACAGCTGGAAAGAGGAAGAACATCTCTTCATGGCTGAGCACTCGGCTACAGATCACTCAGTCATACCATCACAACAGGGACAGAAAACAAACAGTGCAGCTGCAACACAGAAAACAGAATAAAAGTTTGGCTATGAGCATCAGTGCGACTTGTTTTTATGTGAAATGACAGCGACACACCACTGCTAGCCTGCAGGGAGAGGAAGGGAAGTGAAACACCAAACAAACACTTAAAAAAAGATCCAAGAACAGACACCACGGGGCTGAGGGACCAGGCTAAAAATACGATCACAGCTTTTTTTTATGTACTGTATGGATCAAAACTAATATTTATCAAGTCTTATAATTTGATGACGGGATCAGTTAGAGGAGCTGTCTGAAAACTGAAGAAACCAGATTGACTTTAGAGTGCTCTAACTCACATTTTAATGGTTAATAAAGGATTAACTATTGATCACTTTTTCTTCACACTGTCTTTGCAAAACTGTGTATTCGACGCAGGCGGTAGAAGGTACACAGCACATAAAACATGGAGTTTAAGGAGAGCTGAAAACTGATTGGTCTGAACAGAAGAATCCAGAGAGAGGAAAGGAAACTAAGTTTGTGTAAGTTTGGAGTTATAACTCATGGAAAGAAGAGAGGGAAGTAAGCAAAGTTTAGGTAAATATAAATGTATGAATGTACAACAGAGTATTAGGGCCACATTAAGATTTTTTTTTCTTCATATTTTACTACGAGTTTAAAGTCATAATTAATTATCTTACTACAAGATTAAGGTCAAAAGAAATTATTATTCTACGCAAATAAAGTCAAAGTTAATTATTTTTATTAAGAGTTTAAAGTCGAAACTAATTATTTTACTATGAGATTAAAGTCGAAAACAATGACGTAATTTACTACGAGAATAAAGTCTGTAGACAACCGAAAAACTAGGTATGCTCAGCAAGCAGAACATTTTAATTAGTGTTAATATTACCTGCTAACTGCAGCACTCTTATCCTCGTTTCATTCTTCTTTTCTTCTTCTGGTTTGATCGTTTCCTTACCTAATTCCGATGCGACTTTACTTTGTCTTTAATCTCGTAGTAAAATACTTAATTTTGACTTTATTCTTGTAGTAAAATAATTTATTTTGACTTTATTCTCGTAGTAAAATATGAAGCAAAAAACAAAAATCATAATGTGGCCCTAATACTCCATCGTATGAATGAGACATCATTAAGGATTTTTTTAAAATCTGAAATAACTAAGTCTATACATAGCATCAGATGACGCGGTCTACTGTTCAAAATGAGCATGCTGTTCATAAGATTGGTTTTGATTTCCAGTAATACATGACATGTGGGTAAATTGAGTGAAGAAAGTGGAGGATTGGAGGTCAGCAGCTGTAAAGCTTTCAGACTGTTGTCGTGGTAAAACGTCTCAGCTGTAAACAGAGTGGAGGTCGCTGTTCATTACTTTTGGCTTAAATTGGTTCAGTCTCCTTTTGTTTGTCGTCTGACAACGATTAATGCCTCCAGAAATGATCGCTGACTTTCCAAGGTTTTCCAGTGTTTCCAGTGATACAGATGAAACTTCTCTCTTATGTGCTGCAGCTGAGGAGCGTTTCTTTTCAAACTAAAGTCAGGTCAGACTGTGAGACTGCTAAAGTTTTCTGTAGGATCTGTAGGTGGAGATCACCCAGCTCAGGCGTAGCTTGAGTTTACTCCCGATGCAGGCCCCTGTGAGCGTCAGCAGAGGCAGAACTCCACCATTTATCTCCATGTTGTTTTGTCTGTGGGCCGTCTGTTTGTCTCTGCTTTATTTAACATAGAACCAGTCCCACCACCTGTGTTAGCAGACCCGCTTCAAGCAGCCGACTGTGTCGTCCTGTGATTTTTCCCACTTTAGGAGGATGGATGAGGTGTGTGTGCCGTGGCGTCGGCTCCATTGAAGCAAGCTGCCAGCTGTCACTGCAGGAGTTTGACGCTGCTCTGTTCTCAAGGTCTACTCCTTCACGTAAAAGCCAGCATGATTTATTATTCATTACACCTATTCATTCTGCTGGCACTTTAAATTCTCTGAGTAGGGTAGACTCCACCAACTCAGAGAGAGGCTGCTTGACTTTCAGTGGAGGAAGGAGAGAAGGGCAGAGCCTTGAATAATGATCCTTTGAGGAGTTCTGTCTCCATTATCATCACCATCATGATCAGTGTCCTTATCTACTGTACACAGTTTGCAGTGACGGAGCTGCACAAGCATGCATGACGCTGGAGTCTGGGGCAGCAGAAGAGGGATCTGAATCCACCAGAGGGACTTATGAAACCATGGAGGAGAGAGGGGGTGGGGGGGGTGGGTGGGGGTTGATCCAGGATGACAGGAAGTGAGATAGCAGAAAGATCTAGCATCAGCTGAAATGGACCGAATCTGGATGATTCCTCAAAAGAGTCCAGCAATCAAAGAGGAGCTTCTATAGGTCGCTGTGTGTGCAGAGAACAGGAAGCCTCTCTTTAACTATGTGTGCCACTGTATGAGGAGGAAAGGAGAGCAAAACCCAGCCTAGTCCAAAAAAAATCACACTTAAATTATGTATTTCAAGTCAAACTGAGGGAAAAGCAACACTCTAATACTTTAAAATGCATTTATCAACTGAGGGTAGCATCCAAGTTTTTTTCATGGAAGTTTTAGAGAGCGCATTACAGAGTTTTAACATTGTGTAAGTTGCTTTTTTTTCTAAATAAACAAACATATGTGCAACTATTAATCCAATGTCCACCATTAACTGATCAGTGATGGAAAGAGTACTAAAAATCTGCTCTCAAGTACAAGTACTGTTACACTGCTAAAATATTACTCAATCACAAGTAAAAGTACTGGTGTTAGAAAAATACTCAAGTAAAAGTACAGAGTATTTGTCAAAAAAAAACTACTCAGATTATCAGTTACTTTTAACTGGTGATGTCACTGTCACCTCTCAAGATAGGGCTCTAAATTTTGTGTTTTGCTTTACCAATGATAAATAAAAACACCAATAAATTCTTAACACAAAATCAATTAGTGATCAATCATTCACATTTTTTTGTTTTGTTTTGTTTTTCATCCTGGTTTTCATTGGCTTGTTTGCTATCAAATCACTTTTCTGGCTACAAAAATACAGAGAAAAGGTCTAGATATTAAGGGAAATTGTACTCAGAACTCAACTATGATTTTAAAAGTAACTAAGTAGATTACATGGCGTAATGATTACTTCAGTACAAGTACAAGTAAAGACTTGAAAGTGTTCTGCTTTTTTATCTTGAATCATATTTTTGGTTTTATAATAATTTTTGTTCATGCACAGTATATACCTTGTGCATATCAACAATTTTATTTCATGTATCAGCGGATATCGGATATCAGTTTTTCTTTTCTTGCCCCCCAGCATCGGCCCAAGAAATTCTTCGTCATTTGGGCTCTAATCGATTCTTTTATGCTTAAAGTACACTCACATTTTATCACAGTCTCAGAATGATCTGAAACTTAATGTAACAAAATCTGACACATGATGCATTAAACTCCACTTTTTATTACCTTCTTTCTAAATATGTAAGCGAATTTTGCCAGGCATGAGAAGACATTCAGAGGGTTTATTTCCTTTTTGTTTGTAGAGAATAGAGTTGAACTTTCTATGGATTTCTGCCTGTGTGAAGTAATATGTTGACGTCTTTCACACCCCAAACACAGCTGTCTGTAATCAGCAGTCACTACAAGTTGCAAAAAGAGTGCTGATACTGCTGATGGAAACCAAGGTGTAGCTCTACGTCTACAGTTTGAGGTCAAAAAGAGACACTGGTTTTGTAAGAGCATGTTCTGCTCAGAGGCATTGACCCTGAGGCTGAATCTGTGAGTATTCTCTTGGTACCTGTAACGTATAGTGGGAGCTCACTTGAATAAAAAACATTTTCTGCATCTGGAAAAAGTTTCACTGAATCACTAAGAAAAAATCCCTCCATGCTGCCTCAGGGCCTCCATAACTTTCAGTGTTAGACAAGAGAGAAACAGAAAGGAGAGACACTTCAACAGCTTCATCCTTGAAATAAATGAAATAACTATTTTACAGATGTTACAGAATTGTTTAAGGCATTTTAAGAATGAATAAAAACTACTGAAGTGTCTTTTTTTGGTTTATTTCTTCGCTTTAATAGGAAATGGTATTAACCAACCAACATAAAGCTCATTAGGGATGTTTTAGGTGCAGTTCCCTACAGCATACATGATGTTCTCTGTGTGCGCAAATAAAATAATTCAGAGTGTCTCTCTAACTGTTTCCTTTACTCTGTTGATTCAGTTCTTCTTCCTGAAAGCTGAGTTTTGTTTCACTGAATCTGCCTCGTCTCTTTTAATTAGCACCATGGTGTGAAATGGAGTCTGTTTGACAAATAACAACTGACAACTGATGGCAGAAAACATTATCTGAGTTCATTACAAATTAACTTCTTTATGGAGTCGTGGCCTTGTAATTATAGTCATGTAAAGTGGATGAAAACCTTTTTAATTGACAGAAAAGCTTCATCGAGTTGATTAACATAAAAGTCATTTACAAGTAGGAATTATTCATTCGTACATGTTTGCAAATAAAGCTTGTTGTCGGAGTTCAAACTCTGATCAAACACTCCTTCGCCCAGATTATTGGAGCTTATCCTTGGTTGGATGGTTACAGTTTATCCTTTCAGAGTTGTTACAAATCCTGAAACCTTGGGTTTATTAACCAGCAGGAGGAAAAAGGAGGTGTAATTTCGTCTTCAGATCCTCAGATCAGATCAGAGGAGACCCCAATTATAAAGAAACTCTGCAGAGCAAAGGGTCCAGAGAGCAGGGATTAGTCTTATAGCAGGGGCAATTTATGCCTGCAATCAGCGATGAAGAGGCTATTTACTCCTGATCCTGCTTTTAAGGGTTTTCCTCACCGAGACAAAATATTTAGCTTAACGTGAAGAGCCATCAAAATTAAACCCTACCTGTACGGCCACAACTGAGAGCACTTCCACAGAGATCCTGTTGAACTCATCGAAGCAGCCCCACGCTCCCGTCTGAGCCAGGCCTTTGTAGATGTTCCCACAGGACTGATGGACGGACAGAGAGAGAAAGAGAGAGAGAGAGAGAGAGAGAGAGAGAGAGAGAGAAGTAATGACAGAGATGACAGAAGGACACATTGTTTAGGTTTGCTGGTATAAAATGGACAACCTGTGGTAAAAATACATAGAAGCTTATGGGAAAGTACAAAAAATGGCTGCAGTTCATTAGGTGTCTACTTGAAGCTACTCTGAAAGTGAGTCGAGAATGTTACACTGGTATCAAACAATAAACTTATCACATGAGTGAGTTACAGTTGTGCCTAAAAGTTTACACCCCCTCCAGCAGAGTTTTCTGAATTTTTGGCCTTCTCTCAGAAAATATGAATGGTAACACAAAAACCTTTCTGTCTCTCATGGTTAGAGGTTGGGTGAAGACATTTATTAACAAATAATATACACACACACTGATTACAAGCAAATAGATCACAGGTGAGGATGGTTACCTTTAGTAAAAATTAAAATACATTTGTGTTCACTTTTGTGCATTTATCAGGCCAAAACCACCAGAGTTGTGTAATCTTCTACTGGGGGGGTGTACATTTTTGGGCATATCTGTATATGTATGGAAGAGAGGATGTGATTTCTTGCAGCATGAACAGGGAAATTTGCATCTCTAGGTCAAGTTGGTGATGAATGCTACACCAAAATAATCAGCATGTTGGAGCCGAATGTGAATTTCTACTCCTTGTATAACATATGGCAATAGTGTAAACGACTTTTTATGGTGAATAAAATGAAAATCACAGTCCACCTTCCATTTTTCTGGGGTAATCAGCTCATGGTATTTTTGTTTTTTTTTCCAGCTCACGGCTCTACTCACGAGTGGAAACTCAGTCTGACTAACTGATGGCCTGTGGAGTGGCAAACATGGATATAATGCAAAACAGTCATTGAATTTTCCCCCTGCAGGCTGAGAGTAGGCGGGTAACAACAGAATGACGCAGACACAGCTCACACTAATAAAACCAGGTCCTGATGACAAAAAGAGAAAAATCTCTCCCTCCTACACATTAGTTTCCCAAACACCAGCCTGAGAGCACCTGGACCAGGATGAAGATGACTTCTCTCTAATTTCAGGTCGAGGAAACCCTCTCTGATGCAAACCAAAGCTGACAGAAGGACTGATTCAACCTGCGTGTGTGTATGTGTGTGTGTGTGTGGCTGATTCTGAGTAACAATGGTGAGCTCTGACTCCAGCCTTTCTCTTCCTCCTTCAGTATATTAACACTTCTCTCTGATTCCTTGCAGTGTGTATAGCCGGCAGTGCTGTACGCCTCTGTACTGTAATGACGCCCCTGTGAAGCCAGATCACAACATTATGTTTATGCCCCCCCTGAGCACTCTATATGCAAACTGTGTGTGTGAGTGAGTGTGAGACTGCAAGTGTGTGTTTGTAGGTGTGTTTGTGGGTTTGTGCCAGTGTACATATTAAAGCTGTGAGCAAAGGGGACGTTATGTCAGGTAAAAAATTACAATCAGTGTTTAAATTATGAGCTGTCTTCAAAGAGGATGAGAAGCATGAAAAGGAAAGGGTGAAAGGAAAAAGATAAAGAAAAAGAAAGAGACAGTATGATACTGGAGGAGCTGATGTGACAGCGCCAATGGCAAATAAAAGCCAAACCAGTGATAAAAGCAAAGATGAAAACCGCCTAACTAGAGGGAACATTAGACAAATTTATTCACCTTGTAGTCCATCTGCTCGGAGCAGTTAAACACATAGACCATGATGCCGAGCGCTCTGCCCAGGTCTTTAGTAGTCTCAGTCTTCCCAGTGCCTGCAGGTCCCGCCGGAGCCCCGCTCATGGTCAGGTGGAGAGACTGGGTCAGGGTGATGTAGCATCTAAATATAGACGTCAGACAAACACACAGGAAGCCTTCAGTGACATTAGCCTGGCAGGTCGACACAAAAACTGTCTCAACTGAGTCAGACAGATCTCATTCCTTCAAAATGAGGGGCAAAACTGCAAACTAACAAACCCTGAAATTCAAAATCCAATACTTTGTTTAAAATCATGCTTTTGGAATTTTGATATTGAAACTAAAAAGTGTTTTATGGAATTAAAGGTAATGAAATAATAGCAGATTTGCAGATTTTTTCCCTGATATGACTCAGTAAAGGGACCAAAAGCTGCTCTACATAGGAAATGACTATTAGATAATAACCAAAACAGGGGTCGGCTGCCTTTGGCTCTTTCACACTTTTGCTGCGGCTCTGTGTGGCTTGGGAAAATTGCAGGGCTCAACATTACAAGTGGCCCACAACTAACAGACTCCAGGTCAGCTGACTGAGCTCTCAACTGGCCCACTCATTTTAAACATTAACACATAATCACATCATTCCCATTTGATAGCATACTGTTATTTTGTCAGTTATCAGTGTGAGATTGTGTCTTATTGACTGCTTCTGTGAACATAATATTTCTATTCCTCTGCAAACATAAAATGCACCGCTGCAGACAGCTCCACTGTTCTCTCCCCTTTTACTGTCAGAGCACCAAAATGTCAGATTAAACAACTGATCACAATTACAGAGCAGGCATTTAACTTCATCTCAAAGTTTCACATTTTTTTCTTGGAATTTGGAATTTTTAAACTCTAATGTTTACTTATTTTAGAATTTTGACTCTTTTTCTCAAAACAAGATATTTTCCGCAATGAGAAGCAACAATCCTTAACACAATATCCATAAATTTGAGTCTTAGATGTATGTCTACTTTACAAATTTGTTCTCCAAAATGTGTCTTGTAATTCAAATTACTTCTTGTAGCTCATTTATGTCCAAATTTTATCTTAAATTAGTTGTTTGATGGACATTTATGTCCAAATTTTATCTTAAATTAGTTGTTTGATGCTATAAAAAGAGGGAATGTGATAACATGATTCACTGCTGTGTTGACCACTGAGGCTCCTGTGGTGCTTCGTGCTCCAGAATATCAAAGCAGAGAAGGAACAGAAAAATAACTTACACTAACACTAAAGTCATTGAACTCTACATAACCTGAGGAGGACCTGTCGTAGCCGCATAGACTTAAGCTCCTGCTAATTGTGACTTCACTTTTTTTTCATCAACATATGCATGGTTTTCTGCATTACATATATATTTTTTAATATGCTGGCACTGATTTGCTTGTGACCAGCCTTCTAAGCCCAGCAGTATCTCCACCACTGTTTATCAGTCTCTATCTGATGAGATCCCTCAAAGGCATCATTTTAGAATCAAAATAAATGATTTAATATGGGAGTGGCTCCTGTATCCACGTCTTCCTCGAAAATTATCCAATCTAACTTTCACAAACAAGGCAAGACAAAGGTCTGATTCTTCCGTCATCTTTATAAATTCTGCACACAGCCATCTGCAGCACAAAATGACAAACTCTGGGTTGACACAGTCTCATAACCAGCTCTGACAATGTCTCACAGTCATCATACATAACCTCATTATATGATAATATAATCTGCTGCTGTGCTTTGATTATCACACAGCCTGATTAGCGCCACCAGTGATTGCGTCTCCTGCAGGAACCTGTCAGGACTAACAAACAGTCTGCCAATCTGGTATCAATAAAAAGCAGCAGCAGCATCATCGAGGTGAGCTGATGGAGACAATCAGGGCTTTATTGATCGGGCCGTGAACACAACGGTTTGCCTCGAATATCAATACAGCAATGATTTTAATGAGCTGCTGGTTAATAGATGATATATGGAAGAGGGAAATATTGGAAAGCATAAAGAGAGACAGAAGCTGAGAGAAGACGAATGATCCCATCTGTATACAGTGCATCATCCCCATACACGAGCCAGCAAGCTTTATGGCTCTCCTCTGAAATACGGCCAAAAATCTCACAATCAGTCGTCTGGGGGGCTGCATGAGGACGTCCTGCTCAGAATAACTAAAGCCAGATTAAAGACAAGCGAGAGAGGGCTAAACTGGGAGGCTGTGACAAGGTGACTTGTTTTATTACAGTGTTTTTAAAAGAAGCAGCTATACATCAGGCTGCCCGTCTGACTCATCCTCCCTCCATCCTTCTCTCTGTTCATCTGTGTGTGTGTGTGTGTGTGTATATGTGTGCGCAGGGTGAAATATTCCTGACATTCTGCATCACGGTGCAGCGTCACAGTTCCTGCAGCACGTATTGAACCGTGCTAACATTGTGCCAATAACAGTCCTGCTGTTATAGATTAGCAAGCGTGATTCCTTTAGTCTAATGATTGTGCTGCAGAAGGTGAACCCAACAGACTGACTGGGAGCCAAACAAGCAAAAACAGGCCGCTACTCATTACTAATGTTTTCCCAGCAGCTGCACATGTTTAACATTACATTTCATTCATCACCGCCGTCATTTACACCACTTTAGAGGATCTACAAGACGAAACTTCAGATTCATTAGACTACAAAGCTGTTAAGGGAGTTTGTTTTAGAGGTTAATCCTGTAACAGACTTTATATATGATAAGCACCTAGTTTTAACTTCATGGATCCTGACTTGGATACTACATTGACATGATTTATCACCTGGGTCTGTTTAAGAACCGATTCTGATTGAAGCTCAGTTCACCTCTACCTGTTGACACTGTGGCAAAATGTGGATGGTGCATTTTTATTACTTACTCCGTCCCTCTGGTGCCTCTGTAGTATTTTTACATGATTTACAGCTAAATAAAAACTTTTTTACCCTTTCTGGTGTTTTATAAACTATTGTTTCAGCCTGAAACACTTCCAGGGGGGGGCTTATGACCTATACTGCAGCTACCAGACACCAGGGGTCGGGGCATCTGTTGGAAGCTTCAGTATGAGCCCAACGTCATTACGTCCACTGACTATACAGTCTATGTTCCAGCCCCACAAAAACCCTTTCACTTTGATTGGCTAGTCCTCTGGTGACCTGTCAGGGGTGGAAGCTATGGGTATATCTTGGTATTTGAGACCCCGCCCTCTTCAACATGTCATGAACCAGTCCGGAGATCCTGATGTGATGATCTCATCATTTCAGTGAGACTTGGTAAAGAACTGAATGTTTCCATCAGTTAACAGACTTATCCAGGGATTTCTACAACATAAAGTTAATCAGTGGATAAGCTCAGTTTGGAAATTTTGGCATTGGCACTTCATTTCTTGGTTAAAATGCAGGCTAGCAGGATACCTCTATCTCCTTTCCTTAAGGTGTATTTTTGTTTCATTTTTCTATTTTGAGTAATTGACTTTGTAAAATGACCTCAGGATTAACTGGAATAAAAAGAGTATCAGGCTGTAAACAGGCTTTTATCCTCAGCTGCAGTAAGGTTTAATCATCAGGTTTTCATCTGACAGCATCCAGATGTTCTCCTCTCTCTCACCGGCTCTTTGGTAAAGAAACTTTTTGAACAATATCATGCAGAAAACAGGTTCGAGCTGTTTTCTCAAGTTGTGGATTGAGAGTTTGACACCTGGCCCCCTGGTCCTCGCTCCATTGTTAGACAGAAAGCTGTGTGAGTCGCTGCGTGAGTGGCTGCGTGGCACAGCGAGGGCATGCACCATATGGTGAAGTCCTGCTACGCGGCCGCTGATCTGCCCATCAAAGCCCATTGTTTCTGTTTGTTCAGGCTTCAAAGGGAATACTGGTCAGTGTGAACACCACACAGTCACACGCTGGGCTCTGCCAAAGGGCTCTGAGAGGCAGGTATTCATCTCTGTGTGCTGAAAACTTTATCAGGAATTCTGCAGAAACATGTGCATGTGAACAAACAAGCTGCTGGCACGACGCCTGAGCTGAGTTCTTCTAAAAGGTTTTGCTCGAGGTGGGTGTGCATAATGATTCAAATGCAGATCATTAGAATGCGTCAGATGGTTATTATTAGATAAGAAGCTGCTCTCCTCTACTCAGTTCTCTAAAAACAGGAAAAAAGACCAATTTTCATCAACAGAAGTGGGTTTCTGAAAATGTTCTTATAATGGATTTTGAATGGGCTTCAGGCAAACTGGAATATTTGATTATAAAACCCCTTGACTTGACTCTATGCGAGATATTTATGCTTTTCACTTAACCTCCTCTAAAGAGTGGAGGGTTTGCAGCCTTTGGGCAATTGACCGTTCCCTAAACCCCTTCCCCAAACAGCCACTGTCCAATCATAGCATAACAACCATAACAGAGCACAGCAGGCCTGTCAGGTTCTCCACAGGCTGGGGCTGTGTGCAGGGGACTGTGGAGGGAGAGATACTCAGAATTTAATGAGTTTGGGGGCTGCTGTCTTTTTTTAGTCTTTCCAAAACCAAAAACATAACAGCTCAAGTTTTAGACAGCAGAAGAACCGAATTATCTGCTCTCATATTGGATTCCATCATGAGGCGTGACGGGGAAACGAGTTTACCGTAATGAAGCACTCAGAAACTGACTGAGTTCATAACGTGGTCCTTTAGAGGACACCCAAACACACAAAAACTCACATAGGTGTCTCATTCTGTAGGTTAATCATGTGTTATTTTACACCAGGGATGTCCAAACTACGGGGGTCAGTTGTGGCCCGCCGTCTATTTTCATGCCCCCAGCTCTCATCTTACCATGTGATAGTTTTGTCAAATCATTTATCATGTTCTAACTTTTTACATTTACAGTTTCTGTCAAGTGCTTGAAATAAATCTTGATATATCTGGTAACGTTTCACAAAGATTTGGACTGTGCATAGGCAACTTTATAAAGCTAAAGCTCCGTACAATCTGCAAAAACTCAACAACTTTTACTGCTGACATTTAATTGCATTTGGCATGATGCAAAATGTGTTTCATGAGTTTTTTAGAATAAAAAAAAACACGAGAGGTTGAAAAAATGTAATTAAAGATATGAAATGGTCAAAAAAGACAAACATTGAAGCATAAAATGGTTCAGAATGCAGGATCAGAGATATTTGGGGTCTGAATGTTTTTATAATTGTCATATAAAACAAACATAATAAAGTCCAGATCCTGATCCTGATAAAAGTGTTTTTTTTTTTTTCAGGTTTGGTTTTATCTCAAAGGTCCGCAACATGCATGTTTGACTTAACCAGTTTTTTTTTCTTTTTCAGAAACCACTAAAAAAAAATAGTTTTTCAATAGAGCTCTCATTTGTAACTTTTACTGTTACTAAACATGTCCATAAGAGCCACCGGCCCCTTGGTCATTCTCAAAGTTTCCAATGCGTCCCTTTTGGGAAAAAGTTTGGACACCCCTGTTCTACACCTTCCTACTTTCAGGTTCAGGACTTTGGGGCAGCAATGTAAATAAAGTTACCATAAGGAACAAAATCAGCCTCATCCCCCCTCTTTGACAAGCCATAAGAGCAACTCATAACGTCCTCATACCTGTCTGTCAGAGGGGTGATGACCAGTCGTGGCGTGTTACCCAGGTATTCATAGGAGTAGAGAAACTGAGCATCACAGATGTTAGCAAAACAATGTTTCTGCTTCTCGTCCCAGCGGTGTCTGAGCTGTGAGAGCCACACGAAGGCCTGAGAATTCTCCACCTGTGAGGAAACAGGGGGCAAGAGAGTCAGGCCTGAGGAGGGATGGAACCAATCTCCAGCCTCGATTTATGCTAATAACAGACCCAGCATGAATATCTCAGGTGCATTACTCACAGGTGATAGCTTCTCAGATAATAACAATAATAATACAGCAGCAAACCCAGAGTCTGCATGACCATGTATAAATTTCTGCTGGATCCTCCCTCACCTTCTGAGCAATCATCTTAGCCACCACATCTCTGGCGTGGACATCGATGGTGCAGATGGTCATGACTTTCTGTCGATCTCCAGGTGTCAGCTGTCCAATCAGCATCGAGATCAGGGTGTTGAGCTGGGACACCTGCTTCCTGTAGTACTCCTTCATGGCGTTGTCGTAACCTTCTTCGAGGCGCGCAAACGCCATGCCGACGTCAGATGTCCACCAGATCTGAGTGCAGGTCAGCGCCACCTGGATTCAGGTCACAAAGAGCCAAAGACACAAAGAGGTGTTTTCACGTATAACTCATGGCTGTACATGTTTAGGGGCATAAATATCTAAATGTTTCTGACTGCAGATAAAGTAACCCAGTTGATGAATATATAATTTGGCAGCGCTGATATAAGCTGCTAACTGATATAAATTTATATGTATATGCTCATTTGTTGAATACACACACTTGGCAAACCCTTGCTTGTTAAACAGAGAGGAAATATTTGGACTGAGATTTAAGTTTATATTTGTTGGCTGTGTTTAGGTTTGCTGGCCGGTGTGCAAAGTGAGACACTGATAAGATAACCAAGAAAGACGACTGCAGGAAATGTTTTTAAGTGTCTCACCACAGATCTGACAGCCAGTATGCATGATTTAACACTCACACTAATAAAGAGGTGACATGAAAAGAGGAAGAAAAGTCGAGTCATCATTTTCAACTTTGAGAGCTGAAGTGACAGACTAAATTCTTTGTTGAATAAAGTCCTGAAGAAGCAAAAACTGGTGTTGTTTTTTTAAGTGTATGTATGTGTGTGGAGTCATGTGGATATCACTGACATCTTTCTGTCCTTTAATTACCCAAAACATGAGCAATTTTTAAAATGTGACACCTCCAGTTGCATGAAACCAGAGAGAAACTCATGCCATTTCATACTAAAGTCTATTTTTCCACCTTTTTTTATTGTTTTTAGTCTTCCAACAGGATCTTTATTCTCAAAGCTGGTACTAAAAGTTAGGTAGTTGCATTCAGGTGATCTCTGCAAGTATCTCCAACTGTGCTAATGTTTGTTTGTAAGCTCTTGAATAATGTCCTCAAGATGAAAATATATCAGATAGATTTACTAAAACAGACAAAATGTCAGTTCCTTAGAATAATAAGGTCTAAAAATAAAGTATCTGTTCCCTGTAAAGCAGAAAAGTAGAACGTGGTCCAACCATAACATTTCGAAAGACATTGAAACTTTTCTTGCGCTGAACTGGAGACTTTAAATGCACTGTCGCTGAAATCGGTGATATCATGTCTTTTTTAAGCTCAGGGATCTCAGACATGCCACCTCTGATCTGCTCCTCTGAGCTCTCCTTCACCTGCAGAGACTGTCTGGAGGGCAGAAACCAGGATCGGTCCAGGACCTGACTACGAAATTAGGCTCTGCTTCAGTAAACAGCCGCTGAATAAACGCAGAGCCAACACACACAGAGCTAACACACACACATTTGCACACAGCTGGTTTCTTATTAAATGTGGCCTTCAGCGGCAACATTCTTACACTGTTGACTTCAGTAATGATTCATGTTCTCTTCGTAAATAATTAATCGGTAGCCAATGAAAAAATAGTACCCTGAATTTCTGAGAGGCTCACCTTGACTCTGTTGCTCACAGAGGTAACTAAAGGGTGATTCAGCACCTCTGTAATTTGTTTTACCAGAACTGTAATTAAGTAAACACTTCTGATGGAGCTGATTTCAGAATTCCTCTCATGCCTGGATCAGTTTCAGAAACTGCTGCTCTCTGTGGGGGAATATTTTCAGCCCTAGCACACGTCATATGGGAAATTTCTTTCTTTCTCTTACCCCTGGTCCTATTTCTACATAGATCTGGGTCTAAATATTGAATACCAACCAAAACTGGAACAGTTAAGTTCAGGTATATTTCCTTATGATTCCTGTGATGATTATAACATCTGGTTGAGATGCTCAAAGTGAGGTCAGTCAAATATTTTTGGGTGTGAGAATAAGATGCTACAATCACCTTTAATACAAATATGACAGTTTGAGGCGCTGGTATGGCCTACAGCAGTTAGGTCAAGCATCTCTAGAAGTTAGCCTTTAAGAGATTTAGTTAAAAATAAGAAATTGAATGATTGATGGATTTTTTTAGAAATGCACTCTACTGCACATCTACTGTTGCTGGTCACCTGAGTGAACAGTCCAGCCCGATCTAGTTTGTGATTGGTTGGCTGGAGCAGCAACATTAGCTCCTTGTCAAACAGAACAAACCACATCAGTGAATTCAGCCAAACATTTTGCCATTAAAACCATCAAATATCTGCTTTTCAAGCAGAATACATTTTATCATTATCCAAAACAGTCCCATGCTGAAATGCTATTTATAATGCTCAGTTTGTGTGTGTGTGTGTATGTAAAGCATTAGTGAGTGTGTGCAGAGGAGCAGGTGTGATAATGCTGACAGTCCATCAGCCAGGCGAAGCGACAGTGAAAACCCCAAAGAGAGAGAGGTGAGTTAAATTTACAAACACCCCACTGAGTGTGTTTACCTGAGCCGGGTAATCAAACAGCCACTGGTCTCTGGGTTTGTCCTCGTAGGCCATTACCCCCTCCGTCATCTCGTGTCTGACTGTGGACCGCATGGAGTCCAGGACTCGGTTCAGCCAAACCTCCACCTTCAGACAGAAAACAGAGACAGAGCTGTGAAGATAAATGTAGAACATTAAACATTAAAATGTGCTTCACGTGAGCACCGACGGGCTCTTATCAATGGACTCAAATGAGGTCATTAATAAGCATTAGAGTGGAAGTGGAGTCATGCAAATACTATGGGACATAATGGAAAATTAATGGATTTATGAGCTTTGATATGCAAAACCCCAGGGGCAACCACAGAATCTATTTCATTTGTCTCCTTTATTGAGATGTCTACATTTGATATATGTTTTCCTCTGTTATATAAAAGAGCAGGTGAGTGAATTTCTTTATCTGCTCCATTCATCAAGTCTTAGTGCGACAGTCAGCAGTGAGACTAATGAAGATTATAAATGTCTTTAGCATCCATCTCATCAAAGGGAGCTACAGGAGGCGCATTTTACATCTCAAACATCAAACATGTTCAAGGCTCAGACTCAAAGATACACAAGATTTTTGGTGTTGGTTAACTATCTGGTTGCATGGTGATTTTTTTTCAACAGAAATTCTAAATTTGGTATTTTAAAAAGCAGAATAGTGGTAATGGATTCAAAACCTGAATAATTCAACAGATGTTTTTACACCTCTCTTTCTGTTCTTGCAAAAGTTTTCATCCCCCTTGAAATTTTTCTCAATTTAACAGTTTCATGCCTGATTATGCGCTGGATTAAATCAGTAATTTTACTTTTTTAATTGATTCAGAATGAAAAGGCTTTTGCAAGTGCAATTTTTTTTCCGGTGTGACAACAAGCATCTGTTGAAAGCACCTTACCTTCAAGTCAAAACATAACAAGGACAAATTTGTTTCATAGTGAGAAGGAAGAGATGATTTTATGACCATTTTATCCCTTTAATCCATGATGTGGTCTGCTCCTGTTCTATCTAGGACCTGGGAACCTTTGGGAGCAAAGCCCACAGGTGTGTATTACCTGCCCGGTGCAGTCACAGCTCTGGTTGAAGGGAACATACTCCTCCTCTTTGCTGTACATGCCCAGACCCATCTTCGTAGGATTCCCCTCTTCATCTTCTTCAAACCTCATCTTAGCCATGTTGTCAAACAGCTTAGACAGATGCTTCTGGACCTGAGCAAACAAACACACACCCTCATCAACACTCAGCCCGCAGTGTGACCAGGTTTTGCTTGGCCACTGTGTAAATAAATAACAATTCATTACAGTTTTCTGAATCATTTATAGGAGGGCAGGACCCATGTTCTGCAGCTAAATTCCTCTCAGGGAGATTTAGTGGCAAGTTCTGCTTAACTGTGATTTATTTCTGCAAGGTGGAAACGCATAAGACAATGTGTTGATGATGAAGGCCAAAACCATGAGCAATAGTGCCCCTATGTGGAAACTGAGGGTACTGCAGGAGTCCACACCTTCAGAGCTTTATGATGCAATTTAAAAAACTGTTGAGAGCAACTTCAGGAAAGTTTCTTACATGGTGCAAAAAGCTTTTATGAGCTGTGTGAACAGACTGAGCATTAAATGATCACATCCCTCAGGCAAAAATTAGAGCAGACACCTGGTGTGGGTTGGTCCCATTGGACAGGATGTCCAACAGATCAGCAGAAGAGATGAAGTAAAACCGGGGGAAGGCCAGGCGCTTAGTGTCCAGATACTCTGCCAGAGCTTTTTCACACAGAGCCAGCCTGCAGAGGAACATACAGGCAGTCAAATCCCCCGAGAAGAGGCCCTGATACAGCACTACAGAGGAAGAAACAGAGGGACCTCTCACCTGCTCTGGATGTCCTCCAGTTTACCAAACAAGCCTGGTTTATTCGTGGCCTCCACCACATTGGGTGTTTGATGCACGGCATTTGCCAGCTCTTTGAAATCTGCATCAATCCCCTCGAAGCGCCTGGAGTCCTGCGGAGGATTTCACGAGGGAGCCCAGCCAGCAGATTAAGGTTCCCAGAAGAGAGGGGAGAGAATCAGCCGTTTAATAGCAAACATCTGGGTTTAAGCACAGCCGGATCATCATGGGAGCAATTAAAAAGCCGAGTAATCTCAGCTCCTAAACTGTGAGTGTGAGCCAATTAATGCTGTCTTAATTAACGCTATAAGAGTCAAGCTATCTGGGTGTCATATGGCAGCAACAAGGGCGCAGGCTAAGACCTGCATGAATAAGAGCTCTCAGTGACGTACACCTATGGAGCTGTGCTGCACTGAGCCTCTGCACTTGAATCATGCTCTAGGTGTGTACAAATATATTTAACATGTCTTTATTTTACAATTCTTCAATTAGATTGTTAGATTCATGCATCCTTTTTCTTCTGGCTCCGGTTTGATGAAAAGAAACAGCTTCTCCTGACTGAAGAAAACCCAAGGGAGCAGCAGACGATGCATGCATTGTAAATAATCTCACACTGTGCATGTCAATCAGATCTCTGCATTCCGATAAGCTCTGCAGCCTGAGTGTGTGAATGACTTACACAGAAAGCTGAGAGACTATGATGAGAGAAAAAGCTAATCTAAGAACACTAAATTCATCTGGCCTGCTGGAGCTGTGACAGGTTTACCTCTGGCAGCTGTGAGCGGATGTCCTCAGAGCCAATAAAAATGCTCTCCAGGTGAGTCCACGTCCTCTGCACCTCGAACCAGATGGAGATGACGGAGTCGGCCACGGATAGCTTGCTCTGCCAGGAGGATACCTCGTCCAGGAAGTGGGCAATGTACTTGGATGACATCAGGTTCTGCAGCTGCACCTGGTTGTCCTCCAGAGTTTCGATCAGCTCCTCGTCTGAGCGCAGCAGAGGAACCTGGGTCCTGTGGTGAGGCTCGTACTGGAACTGCATACCTAAAACAGTTCGGATAAGGTATCAGTAATGTTTAAAAACAGTTTGTCTCTCTGGACAGCTCATTCCTCTCTTCATGAAACCATGCTGCTGAATTTACTCACTTGTTTACACCACATTAAGTTTTAAAGGGAGGAGAATAAACATATTTTGTGTACCTGTCCAGGTGGAGTTGAGCTCTGAGAGGACTTTCTCCATCCCCATCTCTTTCACGGCTTTATCCACGATCCCTCTGACCTCTTCCTCAAAACAGTGCAGGTTCAGCTGCAGCAGGTCAGCAAGAGTCGTCTCCTGCTTGTGTGAAAAACCTCATCAGGACTCCTCCCATCATTTATATAACCTGCATTATATATGACATGATAATATCTCTGACATATGATGGCTCAGGTCCTGCTGCTCTCGGTTTAGAGTCATTAATATAGAAACCAGTTATTACAATCAAGCTGAAGAGCTGCGCTGACACAGAGCTCACACCTGCTGGTTTAATCAAACCGGCATCACCTGCAAGCAACACAAGTCAGAGCTCCTGCTATCTTTAAATGTGCCCTCTGCAGGCAAAGAGGATTAATCTCCAACAAATACAGCAAAATACATGTACCACAAGGCTGGGGCTGCAAATGTCAATGCCTGAAACAAGCGACATCCTGCCATGGGAATACACCAACAGGCAATTCAAAAACAGATAAAAACAAACAGAAAAGACTCTTCTGACCAATAAGAAAGTTGGACTGTCTGTGGTCACATGTTTCTGTGTTTCCTAAATTATTCTGCCTCTATTAAGTATTCTAGTTCAGTCACCTCTGGTTGAACATTTTCTGTTCGTATGCTTTGATATTAAATTTAACATCTGCTTTTAAAGTTTTTCGATAAAGGATGAAATATGTGATCGCTGATGGTTTTTGATTGTGAAAAGCATTTCCATATTGGAGCCCACTGCGATAAGGAACTATTAGTTTATGCAGATGCAGTTTGGGGGAATATGCTGCATTTCAATCCAAGCTAATATTTATTGGGCAATTATCATAACAAACTGAAACCATTTGTAGATTTAAGACAAGAAATGTTTCATTGATTCATTATTACATATACTTTAAGTTTTGAGCAAGAATCTCAGGCTGTGCAATGTATTATAAACATTGCAATAACTTAGTGGAAGCTTTTCCCTACAAATAATAAAAGTACTCTGTTTGATTGGTTGCATATTTCTCATCGCTTGGTGCACCAACATATAAAGTAAATGGAGCCATCTCTTCAAAGTTAGTGTCTCTTAAACCTCAAATAAGTTGGATGATGTAAATAAAATGTAGCAACTTTATGTTCTGAGTCCATGCTGCAGAACAAAGACAGAAATCAGTCTCGTATTTTATTATCCAGCCTGAATCGAGTGTAAGGTAACAGAGGAATGAAGTATCTGCAGCACTGAATCTTTACCTCTAACAGATGCTGCTGTGACTTCCTGCAGGTGACTTGTGTTAACAGGTATAAAACACTGAGTTTAAGGTGTTGTAATACTTCTTCTATGTGGCCAATTTATTCTCTGTAATAACTTTCGTACAAACTAAACAGC
This sequence comes from Thalassoma bifasciatum, assembly GCA_008086565.1. NCBI lineage: Eukaryota > Metazoa > Chordata > Actinopteri > Labriformes > Labridae > Thalassoma > Thalassoma bifasciatum. Next base: position 121,867 of record RPOG01001392.1, on the reverse strand, counting down.
TGCAGAGGTACAAAGAGAACAAACAGGCCCAGCGAGGATACAGAGCGAGCCGAGGAACAAAATAAGAAATTAATTGGAGGAAACTGCAGTGTGTGTGTGTGTGTGTGTGTGTGTGTAAGTTCTCCCTGAGATCACAGGCACATTATTAACACCCCAGCTTGTTTAAGAAAAAAATGAGAATTACAGCAGGAGTGGAGCTCATTAATTCTCCTGATGATGAACTGTATCTGTAGTCTAAGAAACCTCAGACCTGGTCCATGGTGAAACGGACTCCGGTCGCAGCCATCAGCTGGTGCCAGTGCCGGGCTCGTATGGCCGGGTTTTGGAGCTCAGCCACAGCCCGCAGGGAGACCAGGAGGTTCTTTACTCTGCTGTCCAAACCTGTGAAGGCATCCCAGGCTCTGACCTATCGGAGACAAAGAGCAGGAGTCAGAACAGAGGCCTCTCACAGAGACCAGGGAGCTCCAAGCTTCAGTTTAAACCACTCCAGATGAACTGACATTTATTAAAGCGTTCACAAACATGCATCCCAGCCTCAGAGGCTCCCTGTGCAGCTGGTGGTAAAGCAAGCTGTGAATATCTCCTGCTGTGCTTTCACATTAGCTCACTCTAACTTCTTGAAGTTATTTTTGGGGCTTTTTTACCTTAGTTGGAAAGGTGGGAGAAGAGAGTAACATTTAGGAAATAGTTGAAACCGGTGGCCACTGCTATAAGGAGCTGTAGCTTTTGTATAAGAATACTAAACCCATCACCACCCATCGCCTCCAGCACCCATCACTCAGACTTCTTACAGAAAGTTTTCTCTGGATCTGTCAGGAAAACTCCAGGGTGAGGACTCACTGTGGAGTGTAAACCACCTCCCTCACCTCTTTGTCCAGCCCTCGTATGTCTTTAGAGAAGCGTTTGCATTCCTGCTCCATGTCCTCCACGTGGATCTCTCTCCAGGGCGTTGTCCTCCACGCTGCCATGCAGGACTCCACCACAGTGATCATGTCCCACAGCTCCTTCAGCAGCCCTACCTCCCTCCTTAGGGGTGAAAGAAGGGGACAGGGTGACATCAACCACACTAACTTAGAATAGTAAAGAGCTTTTCTGTGATCACGGCTCATTAGTTTTGAATCTGGCATGAGCTGTGGGTATTTTCTTCTCCCCGCTTTGGGCTCTACCTGCATTGTCGGAGCTGTTTGTAGTCAGAGACGGTGACCTCGAACAGGCTGGCGGACTCCACCAGGGAGGCCATCACTGCCTCCCGCTCCGAGATCTGCCGGTGGAACGAGTCCAACATCTGGTAGGGGCTTCCGCTGTCAAACCTGAGCCCACCATGGCACCATCACACACGTTTACACACACACACACACACAAACACACATTCCCAAAGCAGAGGGACAGGAATCAGGCTGTGTTTGAGTAATGAAGGGCTGCAGGTTTGCCAAGCCTGACTTGGCTGCAGCAGAGTCTCGTTGCTAACTGCACACTGTGACAATTAACAATGACTTCCATGACATTAATGGGAAAATAATCACCAGGTTATTAAGAGACCAATTACACACATAACTAATCTGACAATTAGACGTTATGACGAAGCATCTCCACCTATGAATTAATTATCATTGTGTTAAGATTCAATTAGCCCTGTCGGATGTGAGATAACTCTTCTCGAACATCAGAGAGGAGGCAGAGAGGTGACGCTCTTATCTGTTCAAAGGGACTCGCTCTGGGAGCAGAGTCTTCTTTAATGACACCGAAACAAAGAAATCAAATGGTGACACTTTGTTTTTAACCTCCTCACTGAAGTCCTGCATGCAGCTGACACTTGGCTGTCAAGATAACTACCTTACCCACTAAAACCAAACAGTGCTGGTACTTACTGTGTCACCACAGGACAGAAAACTGAGTAACTATCTGTTTTGTGATGAGCACCCTGCGGAAAAGGTCACTGAGCACAAAGCAGCAGGTGACTCACTGCTGACAGTAATTATATGATTAATAAGTACAATTATCCTTAAAAACCATAATAAGTAGACATTGCAGTTAAGTAGAGATATTGCCTAAATGATTATGTCTTGTCTAGTTAAAGTCTGTGTTTTGTCTGTGTGCAGAGAGTCTGGTATCTTCCTTCTTATTTTCTGATTTTCTTGGTTTTTTTTTAACCATGTTTTAGACATTCCTGGGAGTTACTTCTTTGACATTGTGACCTTTGACATTTCTGTCTCTCCTCAACTCTTTGTATGTCTGACATAAAGTTAAAAAGTGCATGTTTTCGAGACAACATAAGTTTTTTGTTTTTTTTTGGTGTTTGCATTTTTGAGTCACCACTGCATATTGATGAGAGAAGTGTCTGCATAACCTCATTCATGTAGCATGCGCAATACAAGAGAACAACTGAAACTACACATCAGGGTTAAATAAATATGCTCATCTCAATTGTAATTCTAATTGTCTTTTGGGGGATAATCCAAAAAAATTCAAAGAAGTGAGATGTGTCTCTAAATGATTTTTTTTTTCTTTTTTCTGCCTTTGGTCAGTTTCTATCATGTCTTATTTGATTATTTCCTGGGGAAAGAGCTTCTTTAACTCTTTGAATAAAATCAAAGAGACAAATTGATCTTTTAGAGATGGGTGATTCCCTGGAGCTTATAACTTTATCACACTAAAACCTCTTTTACATTGACTCGGTGCACTCCCTTCTCTTAAAACTTTTCTTCTCAGAAATATTCATCTTTATTTTCTCAGGAGGGACAAGAAATGGGGCGGTGAGTGAGGAGCAAGAGGCAAAGGAAAAGGAAAAGCTGACCAAGGGGTTTTTCTTCCTCTCTAGTCAGGATAAGACGATAGATCCTGCCATATGTTTGGATTCAAATGTCTCTTTAAGGTGAGAAAAAAAACCCTCCACACTGCTGAGCTGCTGCACATGGATGAGTGCACTTACACCCTAAAATGTCAGAGAAGACTGCATTGGAGCAGAGTTTCTGTTTCAGATCATATTAAAAAAGATTGTTAAAGAATAATATGACACTGTCTGATTAATCATGCAGTTCAGACAAACTGGTATGTGTCTACCTAAAGGGCCCGTTGGTGCGAAAGTGCTCCCTGAAGGTGTGCTGCTCCACATCAAAGGACGCACACTTCCTCCTCAGGTTTGTCACCTCGATGGCCTGAAGAGGAGCGACCTGCTGCTTCACCAGCACGGCCTGCTTCCTCACGTTGTTCCACTTCTCCGGCAGCTCCTGAAGAATGAACAGGCAGACAGGAAGAAGGAGCAGGAGATGAGGAGACAGCAGGAGTGACAGATGATGAATTAAAGACATAGATGGGCAATTAAAAAGAAGAAAAGTGAAAGTGTGTAAGAAAACATGCAGGGAGAAACTATCAGAGTCCAGACCTCTAGCTGTTTGTAGACCAGGTCTGGCAGCTCCTGCTCGTACACCTTCAGCAGAGCGATGGTCTGCTGCAGCGGCTGAAACATGGCGTCTGTGGTACTTTGTCTTTCCTTTACAGCCAGCAGGTGACCCATGACCCCTACCAGGCCACCGTAGTCTTCTTCCACCACCTGCTGGCTCAGGCCGGCCTCAGCTAGGCTGATAAAGTGCTGCAGATCTGACAGGCTGCAGACGCACAGGGTGACAAAGACCATTAAAAGAACATTTAGAGTTCAAATGAACCTTAATAAGGATCATTTATACACCATGAGGGACATGACTCAGCCTCTGAACCAGATGTGTAATGATTTCACTTTCTGTTGGGGGAGCTTTAGTGAAGTGTGAGACAATGACCACTAATAATGTGATCAAACTTGAAATCTGACTTTATTTCCTTGGAGGGCTCTTATTACAACTGGGTGAAATAAATAGAAATGTCAGAAAATTTCATGTTTCGGTCCTGACTCCCTTTAAGAGAGAAACTGATGGATTTCAATTAGACATGACAAATGAATTTGATAAAAACAGTAAGAAGGAAAGTGGAATATCTCAGCCTTCACTCAGTCAGTTTCATGTGGTTTTGAGCGAGTTGAGGTGGTTTAAGGCCGTTCGACTTGCAGCTATCGATCAAAGGTGACAAAAATGCATTAACACACTTCTTCTTCTTTACCTGTTAGTGACGTGGTCGATAAGATGCTGCTTGAACATGAAACTCCACTTTTTGACAATGTTAAGTAAAGAGCTCTTCAAGCTTCGACCGTCCACCTTCATCCATCCGTGAAACACCTGAATCGGCTCCAGCGCCTGAACCTCCTCAAAGATCTTCTCGTACCTGGAGACCAGATTTCACTCAAGTTGGGTACTCCAGTATTTTTTTCTCACTGTGATGTAATTTCTTTGAGGACTTTCAATAGTTTTAAACCAAGTAAGTCAATAAAGCAAAATCAGTGAACAAAAAAGTGACTGGTGTCTGCATTTTTAGGAAGATGATATTTTTACAGTGCGTTAAAGAAAGGCAACAGAGAGGGAGGATTGTCTTGAAATAGGTAAAATAAATTTCAATCTTCCAAACTGAAAGTCCCACTTGAATAACAGCAAAAGCTCAGTGAGTGATCTGATTGGTTGTTTCACTTACCTGTCCACCTGTTCTCTGAAGTTCTGCAGAGAGGGCGGGCTCTCTGAAGCGCCGTCGTCTTGGTAACCCTCTGTCTCCTGGCTGTTGAGAACGTGTCCGTACAGCAGGAACTGACGCATGAACTCCTTCCTGTCGTCCAAATACAGGTAGCTGTAACGTTCCAGAGAGTTTCTAAACTCACAGCAGGACGACATGACGCTCTGCACGCGCTCCATGAGGAGCTGCCGCATGTCAGCCAGATCAGCCATGTCCTCCATGTCAGCCTGAGAAGAGATTTATTTATCTGTCAGATATTCTGGATGAGTCAGCGACAGGTTAAAGGTGTCCAGGCTGTGTCAGTACCTGGTAGTGAGGGAAGGGGCTGTGCTGGGCGAGGCGAGGAACCAGAGAGGAGATCCTGAACACATCGTTGATGAAACCCTCCACCAGCTCAAAGAAACTGTCTCCTGCTCCAAGCTCCAGAGACGGACTGAACAGCATGTCAGGGACCTTAAGTTCCAGCTGAGCCTCGAACAGAGGAGCTGCAGCCGCTCTCTGTTCTGGATACAAAGACAACAAAACAAGACTGAAATGAAAACCCTGCCGGCATAAACCTTTTTGATTTGTCACAATGTGTCAGTCAGGGTCGAGGTTTGAAACTACATTGAGAGTTTCTTTCAAAGCCTCTAAAGGATGATAATCCTGTTATTCGAGCTGTACCCAAAATATCTCTGCTGAACAAAACACCTGCCAGCTTCACGTCTGGACCAATTCATGCTGATTGATATCAGGTAGATATTCAGGTGACATTAAACCTCCTGAGGATGTTTCTGAGAAGTCGGTGCTCGCTGGAAGATGATCTCTGAGGAATTAGCTTGTCTCAATATTTGGACACAGCGTTAAAGATTGGCAAAAACAGTCTGACTTTGAGGCATCAGTAGTAACATCATCGTTTTAATACTTTACAACATCAAAAAGAGAGGAAGAGAGTGTGTTTATAACATTCAAAATAGGTTGTACCTGTGTTTTCCAGGAAAAACTTCAGCGAGCACTCGATGCTGTTAAAGAAACCGTCGATAATCATGTCGTCTATGAACTCCATGTAGGCCTTCCACTCGTCTGAAGTTGCCTCAGCTCTGAAGAGTTCCAGGTTACTCTGATGGGAGACACCAAGAAGAAACTTTTGTTGGACATGTTAAAATCCTGAAAGAGCTCTCCCTTTATAGGAATAAAGACAGAGTGAGTTCATAGACTGAAGAAAGAAAAGCCTGGGGTGGTAATTAAAGCTTTTACAGTAGATTAGTTCAAACAGGAGCAGGTCAAAGAGCTGAAAATCAGTTTTCAGAGGAATAATCACCTTAAGGAGGAAGTGGATCTTCTCTCCAGAGGACTTTATCAGACCGTAAAACCGGTCCAGCCTCTCTGCCCGGTCGTCTAAACTCAGCAGTGTGTCCCTCTTGCCCTCCTTCCTGTCGAAAACGGGGCTAACCCAAGAGCGCATGCAGCTCTGCATTTCCTCCACGTTGTCTTTGGCTCTATGAAGTCGACTCTCCAGGTCACAGATGGAGTCCCGCACCTCCTGGATGTACGGCCAAACACCTGGAGGGGAGAGAGTGTGTGTGAGATGAGGAGTTTGGGATTAAAAGATGAAAAGAAATCAAAGAATAAAGACAGAAGGAGGGTGTGAAAGCGTGAAAGGACCACGGGGAACAAAACATCCTTGAAGAATTTCTTAAGTCTTCAGTTGAGCAGATTAGATTTGTTTGACAAATAAAAACCAGTTTAACATGTTCCTTTTCTGCAAAAGTGTGAATCTGCTGGGAGGTTGATTCTCAAAACTAAACAAAGAGTACTTTTTGTCTGCTGTTTTCCATTTATTGCTCCAAATATCTCAGCAGAGGACAAAAAACTCAGACTGAGTCTACCAGAGTTTACACACAGAACACTGAGCAGAAAACACTCCGTACAGTGTGTGAGTGTGTGTGTGTGTTCGGTTGGTTCAGACTGTGACGGTGCAATACATCGACCTGCACTGTAAACACTGGGCTCATCTCTGCTGCTGTGTTCTGCTGGGAACTCAGAGTCTGCCTGCCAGCAGCGTGTCAGAGGCTTATCAATGATTGAATACCTCTGCTGCTCTTCTTCTCTGATTCTCAAAACTTAAAGCCTCTCTGTTTACTCCACGTCAGACCAGCAGAGCAGCTCTTCTCCAAAAACGATAGAAGTGGAGAGAAACACCAGGAGGAGGATTCAGGGCTCAGCGATTCTACTACAACCTTTGAATATTTCATTCACCTTAAAACCTGCCTCACCTTGATGTTTCTTTTGCACACCTGCAATATTTTCAAACAAAAAAAAACACAAATACAGAGAGACCGCTTGAAATGTACTGCTTCAACAAGACTAAACCTCAGAAACTCAAAACTAAGATGGTATTTTTGTCTTTTTTGAAGTAAAAAAAAATGTCCTACTGGTCTTAATATGTTACATTTACTCAACAAGTACAGAGGAAGTCATGGTCTAAGGTATGAGAAGCTAAAAAGGAAGCCTGTGTTGCTTTTAATGTATCATAAAATCCTTTCTTCTGCTAAATTAATGCAATTCAAGCATACGTTTTGTCTTGAACTGTCATAAAAGACATTTTTTTTACTTCAAATAAGATAATAGACACACCCCTAATTTTGAGTTCTGCCATTTCCTGCATAGAAATCTCTGATTCACAGTGATAGTGTTCTGAATGCATATGCAACAGTAATATGGGGAGGAAACATGAGCAGAATTTAGACATAATAAAGCAGGACTAGCTCTCCTACCAATTCATGCATTAAAAGATGTAAATGCACAAATTTCCCTCTCATGTATTGTTGTTTGAAGTTCACATTAGACATTTGTGTCACACTATTTGAAGGAGAATGCATAAGACTGACATGACATCTGTCATTAAGTTGAAGGAGGCTTCATGCATGTTTATGACCGTTTATGAATGTTGACATTACGTGTCATTCGGTCAATTATGTCACCTTTAATGCAAAGTTGACATTGTTTGGGGATTTCTTTGTTTTTTCAACTTGACATTTACAAAGACAACATAACCTGCCACTTCTTTTTTGCAAATGTCAAGTTGTCATAACAAAGAAATCCCCAAACAATGTCAACTTTGCATTAAAGGTGACGTAATTGACAGAATGAATATTAATGACTACATTCATAAACATTCATAAACATGCATGAAGCCTCCTTCAACTTAATGACAGATGTCACGTCGCTCTTATGCACACACCTTCAAATAAAGTGTTACCAACATTAAAAGACGTTTCAGTGATATAATTGCAATAACTTGATCTTAATGATGAGGGAAACAAGTCGCAGATTTGTAAGAAGTCCTTCTTTTTCAGGTCTGATTGTGAGAGAACAAGCCAACACCTTTCAAGTGTTTGTCTTTTTCTTTCTTAAGGCAACTCCTCGCCCGGATAGAAAAACAATTCAAATCACATCAACAAATAAATCTATCTTGATTTGCCTCGTTTCATCGCAGCAGTGAATTTGCTCCTGTTTGTGTTTTTCTGCTGACCTTGTTTGTAAGTGTGCAGGAAAAAACTCTCCCTGCTTTTGTTCCAAGCCGACCTTTAAAGCTGTGTGGAGACAATCTCTTTACTTTTTATGCCTCTTTAAAAAGATTTTGTGTTCTGTTTTGGAAGAATTTATATGCAGAATCTGTGGACAAGATTTGGAGTCAGGGGTTTTTGCTTGTATTTGTGTTTCAATGGGCGAAGGTGGTGTTGGGAAAATGGTAGCTGTGAAGAGATAAACAAGCAGAATGCTTTCAATCCCTGTCAACAGGCAGCTGCACAAGAGGAGCTAACAAGTCCATCTAGTAGCTGTCTCCAGATCCAAACACATTATTACTTCTTCAGTTTATAGTCTCATCAGAAAAAGCGATGCACAGAAAATAGAGCCTTGGCTTGTTGTAGTTCTCCACAAATGGGTAAAGTCAGGAGACCTAGAGTCATCCATCCTTTTTTTTGGCTTCTCGTTCACATTTCTTGTCATTAAAGTTAGCGATTATTTACTGCTGAGTTGACCTGTAATTTTTTCCAGGCTGTTCTTGGGAAGGAATGATTAGTAAAAAATAAATAAATGAGGGATATATAAATGTGTCAGTCCCGAGGGCCCCACCGTCACTGTTCCACTTCACACTCTCCTCGGCCTGTTTGAGACGAGCGTTGATGTCCTTGAGCTGACCCTGAACCAGAGGTTTCTCCACGTCGAGCACAGACAGCATCACCTGCAGACAGAAAGAGACAGAGGCAGACGAAGACAGGTGTGACGTAGTTTCAGCCCACATTCAGAGAGAAAAGAAATCTAATTTTAAAAGAAGTGTGTTTTAAGTGTGTGTCCGCAGAAAGCCCCGAGCATCAAACATCCTCATTAAAGCCGATGTTTCTGGATCCTTCCATGTTGCCGGGAATTAATTGGACTTGAACTTTTTGCTTCCTGGAGCGGTGAAAAGCTGTGTTTTTAAAAAGTAATGGTGCGGTTGAGTCAGCAGTGATTCATGTGGGCGAGCTGTCCTCTGTGAGTCTGAGTTAATTACAGCTCTGATTGCTCTTACATTGTTTAATACCACATTATTGAAATTGCCATTTTGCCCACATGCACACATCCCATTAAAAGCGACAAATCAGTCGTTTGAGAGTGTGTGAGGCAAAGAGGAGATTATTTATATGCTAACATGTGTTTAAATTATCAAGTAGACCCATACAAACATAACGCCCATCCTACAGAGCATCATCTGACTCATACTGCAAACTCTTTGAAAGCTAAGCAGTGACAGTAGTTGGATACAAGCCATCATTCTATCACTTTAGAATACTCTCAGACACACACAAAAAAATCATCTTCAGCCTTGGTAGCAACTTATCAAGGATGTGAAGCTATAAAAACCTAAAAACAAAACATGTTCATCGCAGGTGGGACAAAAAAATTTAAATACACCCTGAGGCAGGTAAGTGTGCTGTCCAGCCGTCAGCATTTCATGTTTTATAGATGCAACTGTTGAGAAAAAAAGAGGCAGAAAAATGAACCAAGAGTCATAAAGAAGACCAGCGGATGCATCTACTGAATATTCAGAGAAATACAAGATCGGGAACTGATGGTAGTCTAGGGCCCTGTTTGCATTACAGCATTTCATAGTGTCACCCGAAAATGCAAACAAATAGGTGAAAAAAATCTGTGTGTACACAGAAACGTGCAGGGACTGAACTGCTGTAGTACAAATTCATAGCAGACCTGTAGATGGCGATATAACTGTAGGAGCCATGTACACTAAAAAGGTTTAGAGGCCAAAGTAGAGGTGAGCTGATTATCTGGCATTTATCACACAAACTTTTAGGCTGATAGCAGAAATAATGCAAAAGATGCACATCTTTTTGAAGGGCAGTCAGTAGAGTCAGCAGCACAGGCGCGAGTTTGCTGTTGTTGTTGTTATTAGGTTCACACATGGCACAGGAAGTTTCATGCTGCTGTCCAGTCCACTGGGGTGGGCAGTTTGCTTTCAAGAGGGGGCATAACCACCTGGGAAATCCTTGGATCCACCCTTGATCCAAACCAACCTTGTTGTATCCGCCCACTGCCAGCTCCAGGTTGGCCACATACTGCCACAGCTGCCCCCTGGTGGTGTAGAGCTGCACTGCAGTTTCAGGGATTGTCTCAGTCTGTCTGGCCTCCAAATACTTCACTTCTCGCAGCACAGATGCCAGCTAGAAAGAGACGGATTAAATGAGGAACAAAGAGTGCAAACAGACTGGATAATGTCTGACAATGATCTGCATCTTTACTGCAGAGTTTATCTTCCATATGGGAGAACTTTGACCTAAGTTATGACAGAGAAGTCATTTGATGAGTGCTTTCAGCTTGAAACGCATCTTTTTTTTTTTTAAATGTTCTGTCCAAAACTGCTTTATTTGAAAAACTAAACAAACATAAACAACTTTTTTTCTGTTTCACGAGCTTGAATACAACACAGCAGCTCTGAGACAGTGCTTCCAGTGATTTATTATCCACCAACAGCACATTTACACCCCCTTTTCCCATCTTAAAGAGGGCGTGGTCCCCCTGACAACAGGAAACAAATGTTTGGCTGCTCTCATCCATTGCAATGAAAGAAATTCAGGCAGTGACCCCTTGGGGGCTCTGTAGTACACGAGCAAAGCCGTGTTCCCCAAAGAAAAGCTTGTGTGGTGGATTTACAGAGAGCGATGAAACAGTCGTTTATGGTTTAAAAGCACTCTTTGCTGTAGGGATCTTTTTCAGAAATTCTGACTAACAATTTGAGCCTATCGGGGACAGAAACGAGAACTTTTAGTAGTTGCACTTTAAAACCAGTTACAGTCAGTTTAACTGCATCTACAGCCTTTCTTAATGCCTATGCTTAGGCCTCCAAAATCTGCAGCAACTCTTTCAAAAAGAGCTAAATTCCTCTTCCTGATTTGTTCTTTCTCTGGCACCTTTGAGAGAAAGGCATTTTATGTTTATCAGGACTCAGATCTTGTCTACAGCAGTGACACATTTAGACTTTGATCAGTTTTCCCCTAACGCAGAAACCTGTGGGTTGAAGTTGATGGAGATCAGTCGAGTGTCCGGGTCCCTGCAGATTAAAGGCAGGCCGAGGTTGTACTGAGATCTCTCGCCCACGTTCTCCATCCAGCTCTCGTATAGGCTGCTGGAGTATCTGGAACGGCAAACACAAAGAACACAATCTACCATCACACTCCAACTAAAGTTATTATCGCAGAAAAACAATTTGTGCCTTTCCCGCCGGGGTCTAACATTGTTTCATATTCCCATTAAAAGGGCCGAGGCTTTTATTTCACAAGGCCACAGGCGTGAAAACATTATGGAAATTAACACAAGCAACAAAACAAGCAGCTAAAAGGCATATGATTGAGCCATTTTCCCAATCCTCCGAGGCTGTAAACAGGATGAGAGGCGTGATTGGATCGTCCATATCAAGTAGACAATAAGAGTAGGGGGAGAGCGCCGTCGGAGAAGGGCGAGGTGGAGACACAGGGGGTAATATGAGGATAAATGCTGATTCATCCGACTGGGAACAGAGAATATGTCAGGCTCTGTACAGCTATATCAATCTGTAAATAGCCACGATTGTGATGAGAGCTTCAGCGCGCTCTGTGTGCTCCTTATTGGATTTCTGCTGTGAGCTTCATTTCCTGATAGTGGCACCGCAGACGCAGAGGCAATCAAAAGACGCGGTCATGGCCATAAATCACGCCGCGTTTTGTCTGTGGGGGTAATGAGTGAGCAAGCCGGTCCTGTTCCTGACTGGAATATGTAGAATAATGGCGGCGTTCATCGGAGGCAGCGGCGACGATTATTACAGCATAACAAGGGGCTCTAATTTCTGATGGGAGTAAATTGAGGGCAAAGAAGTGCTGTTGTTCATCATCTCATTACTTCAGGGCATAAAGGCAGGGAGTGATATGAAGTGTGTAAACCATAAAGAATCTGCTCTAACCAGGGTGTGTGTGAGCGGGAGTGTGTGTGCATCTTAAAAGATTCATTCACATCAATCTACGTTTAGACTTTTATGCAGGACAACTAAATCAATTCACCCTCTATCTTTAAAGAGGGATTTCTTAACCTGGGTTTTCACGTATTTCAGTGCCTCAATAGTTAATAAAGCGTTTTAAAGGACAGAATTACACAATAATGTAAAAAACATACATTCATTAAGGCAGCAAATAACAAAATCAAGCCTCCAGGAGAATTAAAAAGATTTCTTCAGAAGATCAATAACAGTAAAAGCTTCTTAAATGAATATTTCATACACTGTTTATGAAGGAAATTGCTTCAAAAAAGGTGTCCAATATCCAATTTTACTGTGCTTGTGACCTCAAAGTGAATTTAGGGAGAGCTGAAAAGTAAAAAGAACATCCTCGCCGTGGGATTTTTCTGCTCTTTGTGTGAAACTTTTCTTCTGAAGCATAAAAATAAAAACCTCTGTGTGTCACTATCTCTCTTTGACTCTCATAATTCACTTTGATTCCATATAAACAGTATTCCTCTTCCTGTGGGAGCTTTATCTTGCAAGTTTTGATGCTGGATGTGGTCTAAAAGGCCATTTCTCACTTGGCATCAGTGCACAGCGACAGAGCGTGTGGGATTATGGGAGTCCTGTGAAATAATCTGTAGCCCTGCCACAGTAATGAGAACATAAATCATACTCAGAGCTACGCGTCTACATGTGACTCCACAGGGGGCTGCTACATAAATGTTACACACTCAACGACCACAAACACAAACGCTCAGTTTGAAACTGTGTTGAAGTTCAATTCAGGGAGAGAATTAGATCAGACACACGTTTGATGCCTGATTCATGTCAGGGTTTGAGGTACTTACAGCTCAGAGAGGACAGAGAGGAGGAGTCTTATTCTGTTACTGTCTATTCTGTTTCATCTTCCTCTCTGTTCCTCTATGCAGGAAACATACATGATGACACACACTGTAAGAGCTGAGATAAGATCCACACACACCTGTCCAGTAGTTGCATCATCTCCTCATACTTTTGGATGACCCTGACTCCATCTGCAGACTCCAAACACCTGCAGAGAGGATGAAACTTTATCAAGCATGCAAAGGTTGTATCTCATATCTCTCCTTCGGCCATTATTCCTAAACATCATTTTTATGAGGCCTTTAAAGCTGCTCATAGAGCGTTTAATTCACACCCAGTTTTCTGGAGGAGCATGACCAAAGCTGAATTATTTTCTTAATTTACTGTTCAGGAGAGGAGGAGGGAAGACTCACTGGTGGGAAAGGTGTCTGAGTTTGGAGAATGGGGTCTGAATTCTCTGCTGGAGCTCCTGAGCCCACCTGAGCCCGCCAGCTACTGCAGGCATGTTTTTGTTCACTGGAGAAAAACCTGAGGAGGACAGGATCAGATCAGATCATGTGGTTCATTAACAGAGGTGAGTTTATAGATTGAAACCATGAACTCATTAGGAAAATTGTTTGTAAGAGAACTAATCAGTTTAGGGACTGAACGTGTGGATTTAAGTCTCACCCAGCTTCTGTGCAGCCATGATATGTTTGCTGTAAAGGAGTCTGCAGCAGTCCAGCTCTGAGTCAAACATGGACACCAGCAGAGGATATCTGTCCAGAGCATCTGCAGCCACTAAGGGTCGCTCCAACAGGCCTCCAAACATGTCCAACACCTGCACACATCAGATAAGAGGCAGGACTTTTTAATGAAAATGTTTAAAGCCTTGCGTGAACATGTGGGACGGAGATAAAGTCCCGGACCTTGAAGGCGTGCTCCAGTCCAGAGGCATCCTCAAAGGCCTGACAGAAGATGGCTCCCAGCTGTCGGTCTGTGTTGTCCACCTTCAGCCTGAACTCCCTCACATCTTCTTCAAACTCCTGCAGGCAGAGAGCTCAGATAGACCGAGGGATAGAGCAGCACACAGCACACAGCAGAGCCAGCTAACGGGGGCCAGCGCTGCACATTCCTCTTCACATCTCAGTGACTCAAAGCCATCCTGCGGGGAACGCTGACCCGCTCTCACAGGCACAGTAAATTGCTTTTCTTGCTATGACTCAGGAACATCTTGCTTAAGCGACTGCATGACTTTGAAAGAAGCCTATTTGGGCAGAAAAAAACAATTTTTCTAAAAATGCTGGAGTGACCAGGCTGAGAGCCGGATAGGGGACCATTCAGATGTGAAAATAAAACCGAACCGACCGTTGGATTCAGCTGCTGTATAAAACCTTTTCAAACAGGCTGACCTTTAAAGCTGTACAAACTCTTGCTGCACTCTGTGATCCTGATCCCGATCCTTATTCTGATCCTGCGTACCTGTGTGCTGAGGTCCAGGCAGTCGTATGGCTTCTCAGTGAAGGATTTGTAAAACTCTGTGAACTCTTGGTGGAGCAGCTGGACCTGCTGGCTGAGGGCTCGGCCTCTGACTCCTCCGATCTCTAATTTCTCCAGCTTCAGCAGGTCTACGGCTGTCAGCAGAATGTCCTGCAGGGAAGAAGTGATGGAAAACAGGAGAGTTATCAGGCTGAATGGCAACAACACAGATTTCCTGATTGGTAGGACATCTGATTTTTGCATTTGAAAACTATGCACACTTCATATGCTATTCAATTATCCTTTCATACATGCAAAAAGATCACACTTAGGTCTCTCTTCTTACCTGAATGGTCCTGATCCTCTCAGTGAAGCGATCCAGTCTAGAGAAGACCAACAGTGGAGAAAAGTCCCAGGGTCTCACACGGTTCCCATTCCTCTGGTACTGGCTCAGGTTTGCTCTTCGGTCCTCATAGGTGCTCCTGAAGAGCTGCAGAATCTCCAAACTGGTCTGCACCTTCAGGAGGCTTTCTGAAACCTCCCCTCTCAAAACTTCCTCAGGAACCAAATACACCCGGGCCTGGAGGTGAGGAAAGAAGCTAGAATGAGCTTTTCTTTTGAGACAAATCTTCAAAATAGAGTGCACCTGCAGAGCATGTTGTGTCAAGTCTGAGCTCTCATTGGTTCACATGAGGTGGACTTTCTGGAGTAAATGTTTAAGTTTTGCTTCATTGTAAAGCTCAACCTGATGTAACAGCAAGTCTTGACTAAAGACTATTTTCTTCTGCATTTATTTAAAACTAGTTTTCTAGTATAAAGACGTGCTGTAGTCTTGTCTCTCACATAATCACATTTTCTGTTTTTGCTGTTCTCTCACAATTGTCTCTCAGCTTTTAAACAGCTTGTTTAAATGATTTTTAAATATCTTCATTCAGAGCCTCCCTATGCTGTTGTGTAAAGACATCTGAGTTGCAGCATTGCTTCATTATCATATAAAATAAGTTTGCTTTGTCTAACATTGCCTGTAATAAACCAATGAGAGATTCTTTTTTTCAAACAATAAAAATGCAGTTAGCTTGTTTCAAAGAGAAGCTCCTGATCAGCTGACACTGAAGTCGCAACAACTGAATCTGTTTAAAAAAACAAGAATGTGCAAAACCAGAGTTCTGTTCCTAAAAAGTTTTTAAAAAGTTGGGGAATTTGAACAAAAAGTATGAAACTTGACAGAAGAAAAGTGTTCCACCTACAGACATGAAACTTCTTGGAGAGATAAACGGAGAGAAAACAAAGAACAATCTGGTGCCGCCCACCCACTCTGAGCTGACAGGTGATCTCTGACAAGTGCAGCTGAACACCTCAGTAATGACTGCTTAGTAAGAGAAAGGAAAACTCTTAAGACAAACAGTCTGCTGGGATTGGATTGCCTCTTGACGAAAAGAAGAGTGAGCCGCTGACCTGCTGGATGAGGAGGTTACAGGTCTCCTGCAGTAGAACAATGAGGCGTGCTGGGTTGTTGTAGTATCTGGAGTTGGCCCACACCAGGCACACTGTGTGCATTAGAGGGCCGGTCTGACCTCTGACCTCTGGGAACTCTGTGTTCTCTATGTCCTCAAACAAACGCTGCAGGGGCCTCAAGAAGGTGCAAATGTCCTTCGCCTCCTCCAGGGCTGAAGATGTGTTCGGAGTCAGATGAAACACATAGTAAGACACAAAGCAAACACATTTCTGTTCTCAGACTGACAAATGTTCTCATTACCTGCCAGGACATCCTGTCTCATGTTGGTGAAAGCTGGTGAATAGCTGCTCTCCACAGCTTCCAGCAACAATGCCATCTTATTCACCTTGGAGGACTTTAACTGGGAGTGGATGCACTCCAGATCTGCACACCTTCCAGGAGAAAACAGCAAAGAACAGAAGAGTTCTTCAGAAGTTAAAGTTGTTTTGTTGTCTTCTTTAGCTTTTCACAAAAAGTTGTCTTTTCCTGGAGCTACACATATTTTGTGGCCTATGTAGCTCAAAGTTAGTAAAGTTTTAAAGCCGTTGCGGCAAAAATCTTGAGTCTGCAGGGGAAAGACTGGATAAAATGTCTGCATAAACCTTCCACCAAACTGCACCAGATCAATACACTTTTTAAAAACCTTTACTTCTAAATCTGTGCAGTTTATTTTACAGAAACACGTTACTCTGATTGATTCAGCCACCAGCCTTTAAAAAGGCAGCTGGTGGCAGTTATGTAATCCTCTTGGCCTAATAAAGTGAGTCCACTAAAAGTTCTTGTTTTTGTGAAATCAGATAATTAGGAACAGCTTTTATATCGCTCTCTCAAAACCACCAGGCGCTAAACCAAAACACTTATTCTAGTGATAAAGCATTAGTTTTAATGTAGCTGGCATTTCAAACAAACTGTATAAAATGAGGCAAGAATTGCAGTGGAAACCAACTTTTTTGAATGAAATAAAGTTGAAAGCGGACAAAGTGGTGAAGAATCGTCACTTTTTTTTGCAGAGGATTAATAAATAATGAAAGAAGAAATGTATTTCTGCTGTGTAAGAAGCTATAGGACAGAAAAAAAGGAGCACAGGGCTCCAAATTACATTTCTCACTTGATAGCACAGGTGTTCTGAAAATGGAATAATTAGCAGCACCAGCAGAAACTTTTAAAACAATTCAACTCTGAGGTCCTGTGGGGACGAATGAGTTTCACACAATCACAGGCCTGGAACAAATGCTTCTGAACAGTTTGATATTCAGTTTATGTGATATCAGAGGGGCCGACCTGTTGTTCCAGAAGAGCAGCTCTGTGTGGGGTGTGGGGTTTTTGCCTTTCAGCAGGGCCTCAGAGGAGTCCTTCTTCAGGACGCCACGGATCTGATGGCTCCACTCAATCACAGCCGACTCTAAGGAGTGGATGATGCTCTTGTCCACCATTTCCCCCCTGTGGAGATTTACAACCACGGTTTGATGTAACCATGAGACAAATGATGCATTGATACAACTCTGGTGTTTGTTTACCTCGTGTCCGTCTCCAAGGCTGCCTGCTCCACTTGCTCTGAGCCTGCAGGGAGCGGCAGCAGAGTCTTTCCTTGGACTTGTCCTGACACCACAAACACATTGGTTCTGAGGGAGTGGACATGCCGCTTGACGTCCTGGGACACCACCTGTGGCCATTCAGTGTGGTTTCTGCTGTTAGATACTAGTGGGACCACAACCTGGAGGAGAATAAAGACAAATGAGTTTCTTCATCATGTACAGAAGTTGCTGTATGCACTGAGTTGTGAAAAAAGAATTATCCTTTTATCTTTCCTCTTTTATTGCTAAGTGGTAGCTTAGAATGAAAATAATATTCGAATGGTGTTGAATTAAAGCTGAAGTTCATGAAAGTTTTGAAGCCAACAAAGTGTTTGCTAGTGTTTTGAGTTGGCATAATAATGTACCCTTTCTTTGAGGACACAGCAGTGATGTGCTTCAGTGATGGTACTCGGAAAAGCTGCTCTTTTAGAATAACAACTACAGCCATTTACAATCATAAATGCTGCACATCCCAGGGGACAAGGTAGGATCTTTACATCCTGTTTGGTAGTTGAAATCTAAAATTAGCATCCCATTTTAGAGCTCATCGCTGTTCTGTGTAAAGCAGGAACAGGTACAGCCGTGTAGATGGATTACCAGCCAATGTGAGCACCTGCATCAGAGCTCCAGACTCCCAGGCGGTCCAAATGAGTTGGTAATTACTTTGCTTTAAATGTAATTACTTGCAAATCTGCTCTAAATGCCTACTTTATGCTCCACTAAATGTTTTGGGCCTTAAGGAATATTGGTTATCCTTCTGCAGGGGTCTTACCTAAGTCTAGTCTGAAACCTTTTACAATTTCAGTATATATTATGAATATTCTGTAACTTTGGGTAACTTTGAGTAATAAGGAATTCTTTCCATGTACATGTTTTATGTATTTTTTATTGTTCATGAGTGCAGCAAGGTTGTTTGTGATGTACTTTTCTGATAGAGTATCAGCATTAAGCTAAGATATTACACTATTTACGGCAGAAAAGATTTTATAGTTCAACAACAAAGTGACGTATACAGTAATGAAGAATCTATCAATTTAATTAAAAAAAAAAAAAAAGAAAAAAAAAAGAGTAAAGTATTTAACCAAAGCCCAGATGGTTTAAGTAGTTCCGGTTTGAACCGGTTTTCCCTGACCGTGATATTTGAGGGGGAGGAGCTCAAGCTAACTGCTAAGTTTATGGCTACTTATGAATTATTCACAATTTATTATTGACCTCTTCATTTCAAGGGATTAACAAATAAGAAACTCATTCCCCTTTAGCTAGAAACCATTCACAATTGAAAACAGCGCATACAGAGGACAAAGAAAGAGAAAAGTTGAGGTGTGACCGTTAGCCTCAGCTCTGTATGTAAATCATGGAAGAATGCTGCTTTCAAGTTCACCTGAGATGCTCGGAGAATGTATCACTGATAGTTGTTCTTTCAACTTATAAACTGATTTTTACATTCATTGTTCCAGCTTCATACGCCCACGTGTTTAAACCGTAGTATGAAAAAAAATCACCCAAACATAATGTAACCAGGCTCAGTTGTATCACATTTTGCTGGTTAGGACAGAAATGGGCTATTCTGCATTAACAGCAACCAACTTTAAATGGAATGAAAAATAGTTTATATACCCCAGATGGGAAATTTCAGTATCATAGTAGTAATTGGTAGTTTTTTTTAATGTTTGTTTATTTCAAAATATATCAATAATAATAATAATAATAATAATAATAATAATAATAATAATAATACAAGTCACGTTTCCTGCTGCTGGCAGGAATGATCTACTGTATCTTTCAGTCTTGCAGTGGACCTGGCGAGGTTACAACACATTACATACTACAATACTGCAAAAAATAACTGCATACAATTATCAAATGAATCAAAATTATTAATAGTAGGAACAGAAGTCTATTGTTGTTGTTGTTATTATTATTATTATTATTATTATTATTATTATTATTATTATTATTATTATTATCATAACCTTTGACCTTTGCTGTTTTGACATGAGCATGGAAGCTTGAAAGCATATTTTACAAATAATTGCACTCCTAGATAGATCTCTGTAGAGGCAAAGGTATTTTGGATGTTTCTTGTACAATAAAACGTAACATTTCCTCACTGTTTCTAATTTTGTTCCATTATCTGAATGTTGAAGGCCATTTACCATTCGATACCGACTTTTTACCAGCGAAACTGAGACTACCGTGGATCACGTGAACGCAGCATCACTTCATAATTTGCCGTATAAATAAAGTGGGACTACAGAGAGCTCTCAGAAGTTTTTACAGTGGATTACTTGAATAAAACTGTGTGACCTTTAATGAAAGTGAAAATTACTTTTGGTTTTTTAAATCACAGCTCAGCAGTTTGAGTCTGGCTGGTGTGTGTGTATGTGTGTGTGTGTGTGTGTGTGTGTGTGGGGGGGGGGGGTTATAAGCTTCAAACTTTGTGACAATAATTAACACATCGCGCTCTGCTGCTCACCTCCTCAACCAGAGTAGAAAACTGATCCAGAGGAGTGTAGGACATGTCCCCGTAGACCAGACTCTCCCTCATGGACTCAGGACTCAGCGCTGTCTGGTTCTGTTTGATGAAGTAAACCGCCTTGTGTTTGGATCCTGTGAATCCGGAAGAAAGCTGCAGAAGTCCGGCTGCAGTCACAGAAACCACCAGGGTCCTCTGTTCGGGTCTGTCTAGAAACTCCTGCAGGATCTGCAGGTTCTCCTCGCTGCTCACACACTTCTGCCATTTGTCCTGCTTGAGTTTCAGAGTCCTGAGCACGCAGTCCGATAAAAAGTCCAGTCTCCTGTCCTCAGCAGGTGCATCGACGTCCTCCATGTCCGCAGGTTGTGGTGCTGCCCCGGGTCAGTGAGTCCCGGTGAGGGATTGAACTGATTGTGTCTCTGCCTCCATAGTAACCAGTGTTTGCATGAATCAGGCTGTTGCTGAGGGGACTTGAGCGACCCGGGGCTGACCCTGCACCAGGACTTCCTTCTGTTGGGACCATTGTCTCCTCTGAGGTCTCTGTTTGAGTGTCAGGGAGAAGTTCAGTCAGGGTAAAATTACTGTAACCATCATTATTTTCTCCTGGGATTAAGTTTCTTTTGTTTTCCACCACTGGTTTGCTTTGGAAATAAGGCTGGGTGTTAAAAAGCATGCAGGAACCTTAAAAATATAGCATACATTAAAGTGATGTTTCCATAAAACTAATCTTTCTCTATCATTTTCTTCTTTCCATATTATTTTTTGATCAGGGAACAGAATTGCTTGATTTCATTTTGTAGATAAATGGAATCTGTCATTAAATTGCTATTTATCTACAGTATTTACATTTCTCTGATGATCACAATCTGACATAAATCTCCTCCTACATGGATAAAAAAGATGCTAGAAAGTGTCAGTCAATTTTACATTTTTGCAGCATCTGTCTTGGCTTAATATTATGTCAATTTCTAAAAACAGCCTCTTTCATTTTATTTCCCCCACTGGCCAGAGATATAAAAGTTAACTTGACCTACTGCTATTGCACTGCCAACTTACCAGTGGGTTCGCTAACAAAGTGTGCAGCTGTATTTCACTATTTTTTTACATTCTACAAGTTGAATTTATTAAGATAATGTGCTGTAATTGTGATGAATAGAGTGAATGTTACATTGGTTGACAGGCAGAAGGGGCCACGATGTGCAGAGCTTGAAGGATCAGACTAAAACTTGCTGCAGATGATCATGAAATAAATCCACACATGTCCAAAGGAAGACTTCAAAAACAAAAAACAACTCAAAACAGGGCAGACGAGAGGTAGCAAGCACCAGGTGTAGACACAGGTGACACTGATGGAGGTAATCACAGAGAAAAAAGGGAGGAAGTAAAACTAAACCTGATTCACAGGGAGCAGATTTACAAAATAAAACAGGAAGTATGGAAGACAAAAGGAACACATAAAGCAGTATTAAAGAGAAGAATAATCCCAAACTTCACAAAAACTTCACATGACAGAAAGGTGTAATTATAATAAGTGACCACAAGGTATCAGTATTGTACCATGAACATGTGGAGGCACTGACCTAATGAACTTTCTCTTTTAACATCAGAAAATGTTAGAGCTGTGATGTTTCTTGTTTTTACTCCTCACATATACTGAAGATTAGTTTATGGGCCTTTTTTTGGGAGCATATTTCATGTTTCTAAACTCTCTGCTCAGCCTCTGAATAAAAGTTAAGAAGCTCCAGGGGTTTCTAAGTCCTCATCTGTGTCCCTTTCCTCCTCTGTGAAAATGATCAAACATTCATCTCTGCTCGCAGCTCTGTTAAGCTGTTTAGTGGATTTGGCTGAGGAAAACACAAGGTGAGTGTTTTCTGTCCTTTGTTCTGATGTGGGATTAAAAACAGGATTATCTGCAACAAAACATCAAATGTGTCCTCCAGTCTGAGGTCTCACGGTGGAGGGCATCTCTGTGCAGCTGGACAGACCTCTGAAGGAATCATCGCTGAATGAATATTGAATCGTTTTGCGCAGCAGACAGAAAGTTGTGAGTCACTCGTGTTGTCCAGAAGCAGCAGCTGAGGAGGTTCAGCTCCTCTAGACGACTTTGTAGATTAAGATGACAGAACAAAGAGCTGGAGCAGACAGACTTCCCATTTCAGAATCAAACCAGACACTGATAGGACGGCGCTGCGGGCTATGACCAGATGAAATACAGAAACCAGAAATGTCTGCAGCACTGTGAACTTTAGATCAGCTCAGACAGTTTGACTATAGCTGGTGTAACAAAGAAAAGAGGTACAACACCACTGAACAACCCCAAAGGCATTAAACTGAATCAAACTGAACTGTTTCCAAAAAGACTTTCTGATGCAAGAATTTCTCAAAACAGACCTTTTTAATATTAAAACAAGTATCTTTCATGGCTGTGTTCTCAATATATTAACTTAAGTTTGCTCATGTTGTAGTAAAATACATTTTGACTCCCCATGCGAGAACAGTGCAGTCCATTGTGCACATTATACCACTCTTTTTATTTATTTTTTTCGTCTTTTCGGTTCACCTAAAGAAAAGAAAAAGAGAATAGAGAATGGGAGCCAAAGGAGAACCAATTTTAAAGTTTGGTACAGGATGTGAAGTGCAAAAAGTGAAAGAAGTGATTGAGGATAATATGCACTGAAGTAGGACAGGTAAACACTAAACACAGCCAAAAATTACCCTGACGACAGGCAACACAGGAGTTCTTTAAGTTTCAGAACAAATGTCTTTATTCAAAGGACTGCATAGAAAAAATAAAAGATGGTTTATTGACAGTAATTAATGTTAAAGAATGTCTCCTGTATCTTGTCCAGGCCAGTCACAGGTTAACCTGGTACACCTTATTTAATCCTGGAAGCATTTTTGTTTAGACATTGATTGCTTTTGTCTGAATTAAATGTTTATAGTTCTTTAAACAAAACCAGACAAGTGCTTACCTGATACATGATCTAAATGTAAGCTCTGTTTTTATCTTGTTTTGTGAAATAATGATAAGCATAAAGAAAAGAGCGCATTTGAAAATTGGTGTTGATGTTTTGGTACTTCAAATATCCTACCAGCAGAGGTCAGTAGAGCTCTGTGTTTGACACCCTCAAAGTATTGAAGCTCACCATGACTCTTGGAGTTATCATCACATTAACTCACTTAAAGGGAAGTAAACTTGTAGAAATAGATTTTTTTTTTTTGACTCAAAATCAGGGTCCTTTTTGGTCATTAGTTCACTCAAGAAAGGTAAGTTAAAAGAAAATTCCCTTCCAGAAAGTGTCCGATCCTTGAACTTGTAGGATCCTTAATCTGAAAACAGCAGCAAAGTCCAGGGTCTAGACTCTGTTGCTGGTGGATGTTGACTTGCAAAGGTGAGCAGGTAAGACTGATAACTGCAGAGCTGAGGGGTTGCAGGGCCACATGTATCATCTACATGAGGCAGAGAAAGCATCACAGGACAACAATGAGATGTGCTATTTCAGAAAGAGACCAAATGGATGAATTTACTCTTTAATCAATGACAGCAGAAAAAGAGTGAGAGAACATGCATGAGACAGGGAAACATAGATTTGTCTTCTTCTGTGACTGCAAATGTTGTCTTCCTGCAGCTTTCACTGGTTGAAAGTTTACCCTTCTGAAGCATCACATGTGACCTTGTAAACAGGCTCAAGCCCTAAAAAGTAACCTTAATATCTGTTTAAGTTCTTCACTCAGCCCTCAGAACTTCTCCTTTCCTCTTTTTTTACAGCTCTCAGATGTGTCAGAGCTACAAAAATGAGTGAGCTGATCTGAGTTCAGTTCTGGAGGAAAAACAGTGTTGGTATTTGTCCCGAACTATCCATCAACACAAAGTCATTCCTGTAAAACCAAACTAAACTGAGTTCACAGTTTGGAACGCTTCCGAGGAATGGAAGAGGGAACGTATACAACACGGTGAGTCACTTTTTTATTTCCACGCATGTTAGCTTACTCATACAACATCAACAATGTGAGGCTGTGCAGACATTCCTGCACGTCTGACTGAAGGCTCAGAGTGACCAGCTCCTGATCCATGTCCAGGTCGACTGGTCTGGACTCAATGTACACCTGCTGTGTAAGTCCCATGTCTTTAAACTTTGACTATCACACTGACTATCAGACAGCATTTATAACTAAATTTAACCAAGGAAGATAACCCCTTACCGTCTGTTTTAATTCACAGTTAATCTTTCCTGCACCAGGCAAAATGTGAAGCTTGTTTTTAGAAGTCACTGTTTGCAAACCATGACAAAGCCTTCTCGCACAGAATGATCCCAGAGCTGAATCCAACCCTGTTCTGAGCATAAAAAGGGTTTTTTAATGTTTAAATAAAGTTTAAAACTGAGTGAAGTCAGGTCTAACTGTCACAAACTTCTTTTCAAGCATTTCACAAGAACGTCAACATGTCTGAAAACATTACTCCAGCTTTAGACTTTTATTACATTGCTTATTTTTGGATAAAAGGGTCAGAAAATGATTTGTATGACAAAATTTTTCCAAAGTAGTCAAAATGAAGTCTAAAAAGACCTCATTTCGTCAACCTGAATTTTCCATACAAAGACATTATGCATCATCGGCTGTTCAATGCTAAGGAAATTGTTCACAGTCATCATTTAAAAAGCAGTTTTAAACCTTAAAGGTAGGGTCTGCACAATTTTCCTAAACAGTCAATTAAAATTAATGTCAATTTTGACCTACTAAGTCATCATCAGTGGGCCTCTACACATTTGTCAGTGTCTGTATCTAACTTAACCCCTTCCTCTGCCTGTTATGCTGATGGTTTGGTTGTCTCGGGGTATTTCTGGGTGGAGAGTATTGTGGTGACTCCAGCCAATCACAGTTCGCCCAGTGCGCAAGTGTGTGTTGAAGATAGAGAGCAGTAGAAGCTATCTTGAACGGCTATGATAGCGGCTGTAAAACAGAAAAGGTGATACAGTGTTACCAGGATATCTCATTTACCTGCAGGAAGTCGGGTGTACAGCTCTTATCATCTGTCTAACATGGAAACGTGATACTGCATATGCTCACTGGGTTGGTGGCCATGTTTATGTAGCTACAGCAGGAGGCAGTGGGCATGTGCTGCCACTGGCACCAAGCCAGGAAGAGCACAGTTGAGATGTTGTGTTTACAAACAGTAACGAAGATTCCTGCAGACCCTACCTTTAAAAAGTAGAAAAGCCTTGGTGTTTGAGGTCAAAATAAAAATTCAGCAAATTCAATGAAGATACCATGAAGCTCTCGTGCTTTTCCTTTTTTCATTCCAAGGCCAGAAGGAAATAGCTTTAAGTATAAAATGCCTAATCTGTTGTGAAACCTGATATCATGTATCAGCAGCACACATTTCTTCAGCATCAGATCTGTTTCTGCAGACATGCTCACACACTAATATTCAGACACATACGGCTACTGTTCCAGTAAAGGTGCTTCAGTCTTTATGGGTGATGTGTAAACTTTGCTGTTAGCTCTGTGAATACCGCTGCTAGTGAAACGCACACGC
The DNA here is from genome assembly GCA_008086565.1 of Thalassoma bifasciatum. NCBI lineage: Eukaryota > Metazoa > Chordata > Actinopteri > Labriformes > Labridae > Thalassoma > Thalassoma bifasciatum. Next base: position 96,385 of record RPOG01001392.1, on the reverse strand, counting down.
ACAAGCACACACACACACACACACACACTCACACTCACACATGCCTTTGCAGTGCCTCACACACACACACACACACTCGGTGAGATAACCAGAAGTTTGTACTGTTGAAAATGACCTCATACATGTGACAACAACATGCCAAACTAAACGACTCTCTCCATCCTGGCGGCTAAACTGTGGGCTAAACCGGGATTATTCTGTTTCAAAGGAAACAACTTGAACTGAGCAGCTGTCAAATATTCAGGAACCCCAAACCATGCAGAGACCACAAGTGGACGTATTAAATGGGAACAATTTTGCATCCGGTTTCCCTCAACATCTGCAATTCAAATGAACACACATGCAGTCAACATTTGCATGAGCTGAGCTGAGCAGCCTGAGAGCTCTCACACCCCTGTTCCAAGTGATTCCTGGCAGAGCTGGCTAACCGAGAAATGTGACGCAAAGTCTAGTACTGAGGATATGCCACAATTCATAACAGGCAGCATCTGTTTTAATAAAAGCCTGGTTCCTGAGGAGCTGCCAGCTCTTAGCACAAACCCTCTGTTCTGAAGGATCCTAACCTGACACTGTAGGCAGCACCTGACACCTGACCAACGCTGTTTGTGCATGGTTGTGTTGGAGGAATCTGTTGAATACCTCAGCCTCTGGGGAATGCCAGTAATCCTCCTGAATGATGCCTTCACTTCTCGCTCTGGATTGAGTTTGATTCATTTGTTCGCTTCATGTCAGCAGCAGCAGCATTAATCACACTCGACTCACGTTGTGTGAGGGTGAACTTGAGTAAAATCAAAGAGAGAACGCACAGCTCTGGCTGCTTGTCTCATGTTCATCAGTTATGAGGCAATGCTGCGTTCTCCTGACAGCCTCATTGAACTTCACTGACAGCCTATTATTACGGAGCACTCCAAGCACAAGTGGTCCTCCAGCAACTGTCTGAGTTTACACATGTGGAGGCCGTGGCAGTGATAGAAACACACATTAGCAGGCCGGGGTGTCACTTCCTCACACCCAGGGACCACATGTGAAGGTATTCTTGGATCGGACACTCCAGAGGGATGTGACACGAGACTTTTACGAGCATATGAGAAAGCTGATAACCAGCTGAGAGGAAGCCGCGGCTGTTTATCTGCGCTTTCTGCAGAACTGTAGTCATCAGGCCTGGGGTCACTAAAGAATGCGGCTTTACAAATAGCTCTGTGTTCCTCTGGAGGCTGAGGAGGGTCTGGTGGGTTTGGTGGTCGGCAGTGGCGGTGGGCAGCGTTGTGTTCTGCCAGTCAGCTCTGGTCTCTGAGCTGTGAGCGGAGGTTTGTCAGTAAGAGCTGCGATGGCTCTCAAAGAGCCGCAGGCTGCGACTGGACGGGTAATTTTCATAGTTTGAGATTTGGTGAAGGGCCAAAAGCAACACACTGGAGGCTCTCTCTCTCTCTGAAACAGGATATTGGGTTAGTAATGGCTGCTGGGGGACCAGCAGAATGACATAAATGAAGAAACTTTTTCACATGCATTACTGAGAGGGAAAGAAGTCTTAGCACGTCAGAAAACTATTTTAAAGTAGATCGTCTGAGACAAGTTGAACTCAAAATAACTCTGAAAGCAAGTGTCACATCTGCAGACAGGCAGTTATCTGCAGGGTGGATGTTGTAGATATTATGTTATATTATCAAAATTACTGTCATCACTTCTTTGTTTTACTCATAAAACAGCATCACTGCTCCCAAGAGACAAAACATTCAGAGCTCCCCCTGCTGACCGTCTGCAGTATAGCACGTACACATCTACATCTCTTTAATGCTGTGTCGGATCTTTTTGCAGATAACAGACTGCTAATTATGATGAATCGCTTTGCAAAAAGACCTATTTTGTTATCTTGGAAGCAGTTTCTTGAATAATAACTTCAATTTTCATGATAAGAGACATTCAGTCCCGAGAAACAAAACTCTGAGTTATGTTTTTTAAGTGTCTTGAACTCATTTTCTTTTATAATCTTAGGTTATTGAATAAGACCACTTATTCATTCAGTTTAAAGGTTAAACTCATTCTAAAGGTTAAATTCAGTGCAGGTGAGGCTGAAATGTTGAGGTGATGTTCTGTGATTTTGAAAGCCATAATGTTTGTTAAAAATGTTTTTTTTTAACTGTTTTCAGGATTTAAATGTCTTTGTGAGTGTCATTGGACCAATCAGAGGCTTTTTAATCTGGGTGTTTAGAGTTATGATTCAATCTGACATATTATCATGCAAAAACAGGTGGTATGCTCAAACTAAAGCTATAAAAAGAGTTAGCAGGGAGTGTGCTACTGTTCTTTAGCTCAAGGCAGTTTTTAATAACAGATTTCATTAAGTGATTTTTTTCTCTTCTGAATTGCTCTAAATTGCACTCAGGAATATTAGTATCATAATAGCTTTAATTTGAGCTCTAACGGAGGGTCCATTGGGCTTTATCCCGGCGGTGACACCTTACCTGGCCCCTCCAAACAACAGAATCTGGCCGTGTTGAACGTTTGAGCCTAATAACCGTGTAATGGATCCTCATTACAAGCCGATTAGAGGCAGAGTTTCACCTGGGAGGTCAGTGTCCACATCAGGCCGGCATGCTCCACAGCTAATGGTTTAATAAATCATTTCTGGGTTTGTGATATTGAGTAATAGGAGTGAAAGATTGTCTGCTTCTCTTCTATATTTCAGCTAAAACACAGAGGCCAGAAAATAATCAAACAATAGAAACCTTCCAGAGAAGATTCAGACTCCACGTCAGCATCAGTTTAACATGAGCAGATGGCAGCTGATGCACACAAAGGCTCACATTATCACTAATAAATAATTTATTTATGATGAAACTCTCAATACAAGTTATTAATGTTTACAAGAGTTAATATGCAACATCTGCTCAGATTTTACTGATCAAGTCTCCATAATCATGTCAAGTTAAACTTCCAAAGAGAGGTACGCAATAATGAAATGAAAATTCAGCTTACCCTTTGAAAATAAAGTAAAATAACTGATCACTTGGCACAGACAAAACAGAATGAAGCAAGTGTAAGTCCTCACAGACCAGGATCTGTTGTGTTTTGGATGTGAAAGTCTGAACACACCTGCTCACTCTGGTCTGATGCTCTTCTACAATGCGTCTTTTTGTCACTTTAAAGCTCTTTTTTTTTGCACCACTCAAAGAAGAGAGCATTTCAAATAGGATAAATACACTGATGAACTTTTGAGTCAGAAGGCAGTGTAGAGAAATGACGCCACAGAAGAGTCAAAGCCTCGATCACAGTCTAAGCTCCTGTACCAGACAGATCGGGGTGCAAACATGTCCGTGGCGCTCTGAAACACATCGAACCATCATCAATCACTCAGACGATGTGTAGACTGGGGACTTTCAAAGCTTTTGAAACAGCCTAGCCTTCTTGTTATGTCATGTAACAGCCACAAATCAGCTCCGAGGCCACCAAGGCATACAGTAGTAAGTTGTTCCAGCGCTCTAACAAAACCCTGTCATGGCATTAAAGATGGCGTCTGGGGCGCAGCTGGTGAGTGTCCTGTAGCTCACAGATTCCTGTGATACGGCTAAAGTAAATTTGGGCCTTGTTGTATATGCCTTACAGAAGTATACTGTTTATTTAACATCTCCAGCGTGCTGAGTTATGAGCGCTAATGATTACTCAAATGCCCGGTGTTTGGGCCGTTGTACCACGAGTGCCTCCAAACAGGCGCGCTGCTGTTTATTTGAATTTTCCATTTTATATTGCCACGTGTCGGCTGGCTGTTTAGAGTTTACTCAGAGTGATGGATCATTTCCTTCAGCGCTGAAACCTGCTTCAGTGTGTGTGTTTGTGTCGTAAAGGTGGAGGGTGTGTGTGTAACAAAGGTTGGAGGTAATGTCACCCAGAAAGCACGACAGATGTCTTATTTCACCCAAACAGACAGAAACAAATCTCAGTGGCACTGAAGAGAAGGAGTCTCCTCACTGGTATTTCTTGAATACATTTTAAAAACATTATCATACTTAAGTCCCAATATCTGCATGTGTCAGACTGACTGCTGCATATTATTTAACAACATTCATTGAAAAAGATTTCCCAAATAACTCAGGACCTTTATTTTGAAGGTATTGTATTTTGAAGGCTACTTTTTCCGTAAAGCTGAAGGTTTCATAGTTACAAAGCTTAAGGTGCTTCCATCTTTCAGTGAGAGGAGAAACTAAACACCTGCTGTATCCTTTAAGCGGTGATGAGGATGCAATTTGGAACCATTCATTGCATATTCGGACAAAGCTGATGTTAGCTGAAACCTACTTTGTTGCCACCTTGGACCTTCTTTTAAGACACTCAATACACAGAGTGGTTGTACTAGAAGACTTACAGTAACATAAGAAATTTCTGTTAAATCTTTTGCTTAATTCTTTTTCTGTATCTCCTTTTTTTACTGTACATGTCTGAGCCATGTTTGTCTTGTTTGTCTGTCTGTCTGTTCATTTACTCAGGTGTTTGTGCTGTATGTCCTTGTTTACTTGTATTATACCTAAAAAATCTACAAATAAAATATTGAAAAAAAAAAAGAGGTGATGAGGATCTCTGGCAAACTTTGCCCTCTTATTGTTTTCCTCTTATGTCTAAGAGGCCACATTCAAATAGACAATAAATCTTTATCTTTTTTTAAAGCATGTTGTGAGGCATTGTTTTTTTTACGTCATACAAAATTTTTACTTCGAACAGAGAAGGAATGCTTCTGATGGTATGACTTTTGTACTTGCTGCTTTGTTGTTTTTGAAAATCTTTGGGTATTTTTGCAGCATCTCTAAGAGACTGGGTTGAGTGTCCTCTTTTCGGGTTTTCAGAACATGGTCACCCTAAGTTAGCCCATCAACTAGACTTGAAATCTATCATTTCCCGAGCTGTGATGAACTGAAAGAGACTGGACACTAGTGACATTTAGTGGTTAGATCAGAGATGGAGGGATGCAATTGTCAGAAAGACAAACAGATTTTGATGTCTTGATGGTTTTGATAGCTTCTTTGACATCATCTTTGTGACTGCACACATGCGTCAGACGGTGATCTCGTGTTGTGTCACAGAGCTTTGAAAGAAGCTGTAATAGGACTCTGTCTGTAACCACCTGCTGGCTGTAAGATCAGCAGCTCTGCAGTAATTCTCCTCAAACCAGAGAGGAACCATAAACCAGCTCCTCTGTGATCTTCACACGCCGACTGAATGTCCCAAGATGTCGTCTGAGATTTAAAGCAGCATATCGTGTTTATGTTGGCCGCTGAGGAATATGCATCAAACTTCATGTGATGTATTAAAGACGCTGCTGGATGATGTTTACACAGGTTCAAGCAGGTCAAAGCTTGTGGATAAAATTTGATTTTCTCTCCTTATGAAGTATGGACGCTCTGAGGAGGACAAACAATCTTAAAACAGAATCTGAGAATAATCAGTGGGCTGAGGCTTTCCGAGGAAAACTGGCTTTTAATATGCAAAAGCAAGTTTCTATCGTTTGAATTCCCATGTAATTCAGAGCTATTCCACATTCAAAGGAAAGGAAAACAACCACCAAGTCTTTAGTCATTTGTTCTTTGCTCAGATCATCGTCTTATCCGAGACACTGAAAGGAGAAACCGTTGGCCGCCTACTGCTCAAAGATAACCTCATCTTGTCACAGCTTTGTTCGAGCCACTCAGACCTCCAACGCTCGGCTTCATGGGAAACGAACGAACATTTGTTTGTGAAGTCATGCCTGATGATGGTACCACACTCTGCCTCTTCTCGCTCCAAATTTCTGTCCTGAGGAGCGATGAAATCTACTCTGAGCGCTCATTATACAAGTTAAATGATTAAATTTTCGCACCAAATATGGAGCCGTTTTTCTGCTCATCTGAAAACAAGCGATCTGACTCTGGTGTCCTAAGTAGGGACTTGAAATCAAACAGCTTTAAACGTGCAGATTTCCCAAGTTGTAGAAAGAATTACTCTCAGCGAAAACACAGCGTCACTGAGTGTTACCGTTAAATTCTTTCATGCTATTTAATGTGTGAAATGTGTCCCAGATGAAGCATGACACCAACAGTTGTGTTTGACAGATCAAGGCCTCATATGCTGCACATTAGGTGTTGATTCTATCTCATAAATCTTGTTTCATGAAACTGGAAACATGCTTGTTAAACTTCCTGTGGGTTAGGGTCCAGCAGACAGAAAAGTCTCTTTCTTAAGCTGTTTATGAACTGCATTAACATACAGTGAGCAGCTTAATGAGCACTTCATCATATATTGAGGGAATCCAGAGAAACCTTAGGAAGCCATGTGGGATCATTTTCAAAGGTGCTTTACCTTATATCTGCACAGAGAGAATTTCTCTGTTTCTGTTCTGAGTCTTATTCCCAGACTTGATGCAGACACTTCTCCTGACTCTGACCACATGTTCACTCTGTGTCTGTTACTCGGTTACATGTGTATGATAATACGAGTGCAGCAGGTTTATGTCATCATCTCTTCTCTTTCTTCTCTTACGTCGACCTGCAGCTCGTAACCAGGACTCCATGTACCTCACTTTACTCACAACAACAGGAACATTTGTCAAAATGCAAATAAAGATATATGAGTGAGCGAGGGGCTGTGAGGAAACACAGACCACCTGGCTCCTCTGGCTCCGTGCTCCAACATGAGCGTGTTTTCACTTCCCTGCAGCGGGATCATACATCTGCACGTTAACTATTGTTCTTGTTTTGTTCGTACAGTCCAGGCTGGGCTCGTTTCAATATCGTTTCTATTACGACGGGATGACAGCAGCCTCTCTGCCCGCTCTTCAAACACTCACTCAGAGCTTGGGCTGAGGTAATGCTCGGTCTTGGGCCAGAAATCCGACCTAAGAACAGGGAAACCAAATCACTGCTAAATTTAGAGGATTGTTAAGTAGACTCTGTAACAATTCCATCAATCAGACGGGCTGACGTCTCCACTCTGCCTCCAAAAAGTGGATTGTCCACATTGTATTCTGATGTGTCATGGATTACGTCATGGCTGTAACAAACAGTTCGCATTTCAGATTCATATTTTAAAAGTCACGTTAAGGTTTCGGGCTCTCTCTCCCTCTCTCCTGACCACCACCTGAACTCCTGCTCCGATAAGTACAGGAGCCTTATCCAAGGAAGACGCAGGTTCGCTGCTCATCCTCTGAATGTTTTGGTACTTTGCTCTTGATCTGAGGTGAACGAAGGAAGCTTCTGGTAAATACCGCGCTGACTGTAAAATGTGAGCCGCTTTCTTACAGGGTATCACATGAGCCTGCCTCGGGGCGTCGCTAAAAGCTCCTAATGCCCTCCTCTCTGCTGCAAGGCCACTTTTCCCAGGAGCTCAACTGTCTGTCAAACTCAACTCTTTCTACATGGAGGAGAAGGTTTCTGACGTTACAGAGGCTACGCTACAAGTGTGGTCATAAACTTCCATCTGAAAGCTGTGCTGATAGACAAAGACCTTTAAAGAGCTTTAATCATTCAGAAATGTGCGTGAGCGTATGAGTTATCATCTCGTTATAGATTCTTCTGAGAGCTCTTTGACCTCTCTCAGGATTTTATTGATGCCGTCAATCAGAGGCTTCTAATAGACAAGGTAGATAAACCAGTTTGTGATATTTGGAGTTAGTGCAAAGATAACCAGGGTACATCTGATGTGTTTATCATCACGAAACTTGCAAGAAGTGATCAAAAATTTGTGGCTTCCTGCAGATGTGTTGATTGCTTGTGTGCAGCTGTTTATGCCATTGTTAATGATCTGAAGTCTACTCGAGCAAACAAACATTAACCAACAACAGGCATAAGTATGTCAGAGACAATCAATAAATACTTTGCTCAAAAAACAGTCAGTACTTTGATGTCATGTTTCTACCATCAAGCCAGAGGGAGGGTCTAGGAAAATATCGATGGAATTTCGATGCAGCATAGAAAATGTATTGAAGCCAATTTCTGCCAGTTAAAAATATCAATATGAAAAATAGGCTTTGTTGAGATTTTATAAAGTCTAGAATTTTGAGATATGGCAAATTAATTAAATCAGAAAACATTCTGATTTGCCCTTGTGTTTTCCTATTCACTGTGGTGTTTTTTAAATTGCTGTTGTGTTTTCTGATTTGTCATGTGATTCGCACTTCAGATCTACCGCATCAAACTAACAAAATCAGCCCACATCAACTAAAGAGGTGACAGAGCTCCTCCACCAGCGGGTATCTCTTGTTCGACAGCCTCCCAGCTCCTTTACACCTGTTGAACACAAAGTGTGAGATGAGGGCAGATAAAGTGAAGGTTGGTTAAACCCCCTGATCATCTCTGAGCCACTGGAACTCATCAATTCAGCGTCGCTACACACTTATTTAGCGGAAATCACTCACAGAAAAACCTCACTGCACCGTTAATAACTCAGAGATAAGAGAGCAGAGCTACAAACCAGGTCTGCAAAGAAAAAGCCCCATTATTTATAGACATAGAGAGCGCAGAGAGGAGAGGAGGGAAGACACTGCTTCACACTCACACACACACACTCAGAGTGAAATGTGTGTGTGGAGCAGCAGGCTGCATCATGATCACCTCCACCCACAGATCAGTGTGAGTTATGTAATAAATCTCGCTCACCAGGAGCAGACAGAAGCTAATCTAATCACAGAGGAGACGCTGACTGTCTTTAACTTCTTTAATTCAGAGTTTTATGAAGTGAGTCAGCCGAGGGAGACAGAAATAACTGAGATAATATTGTGCCGTGTCACTCAGCGAGGATCGTGCAGCTCGTGTCCTCTGCCTGACTCGATTTGTTTGGATTGGTTGTAACAGTTTCTGAGCTTCACTCCCACTAAGCCATCAACGTGAAACAGAGAGGATGAAGATATTTCACTAAAGAATCCACGCTGATTCTGGCTTCAAAGGAGCGCAGCATTAAGATTCATAACTGCCGGCTTTAGAAAGGTAGCCGCAGACGACGATAAGAACAAGGTGAGTGTGTTTGTGTAGCTGAAGGGGAGCGGCGGTGATCAGTCTGAGTGTGAGGGAGTGGAAGGGAAGTGAAGGGGTCAGGAGAAACCGGGAGATAGATGTCCGGTTTGAACTCTGGAGATTTGGCTTTCAGTATTAAAAATGTGAATGACATCAAAGCTGAGAGTCTCATAAAGTATCAGTGTAAATCTGGAGGAGAATAACTCACAAAGCTTCATCAAAATACTTGCTGTGACATTTCACAGACTGTGTGGGTGGGGCTGGAAGTGTTTTGATTGGCAGGTGCAAAGATAAATCAGACAGTTTAACAACATTCATATTTTATAACTGACCCAATCTCAAAAATCAACTGGCATGCAGACAGAAGATATTCTTTAAGTCTTTCTGTGCAGCTCATGCTAAGTTTATGTCTCTTGAAGCGGGTACAAATTGCCATAAAATCTGTCCACTTTTAGGTCAATTTTCCAGTCTAAAAACATCATTAATGTGTCTCAAGTAACTTAAAAACCTTTCTCCAGGTTGCTGTTTGCTCATCTTTCATATTTGGACAGTGTGAGTAAAGAAAGCAGCAGGCGTGCAGGTCCTGCAGACGTCCAGCTGCAGATGCAGGTCTAAGGCCCGGGCTGGCTCAGGATCCAGAGGAGGGATGTTTATAGAAGCAGAGACGTTCAGAAGGAGCATATCTTCTGGGCTGATCCCAGGAGCTGCACCTAATTAGAAACAACTGCTCCAAATTCACTTCAATGGCTGCACAGATCTCTGGTTTTATGTCTCTTGGCGGCTCCTGCACGTTCATCAGCTGCACCTCCAGGCTCATCTCCATCTCTTAAGACTCCCCTGGCCACGCTGTGTTTGTGGATTTCATGGATGGTAAAAAGAAATTTGAAGCCCGCCACCTAACTCCACGGTTTTATCTCCTCTTTCTCTCTCACACACATACAAACACACACACACAGGTCTTGTCTTGAAAAAACAGCATACAATCGCACTTGTCAGGTCAAATCTGTTTCCAATTGGCCAGAGTTGTCCCTGAGCCCCGGCCTCGCCCCGCTGTTTTCAGAAACATTACATCATGTAGCCGCTTTACTGCAGCCGCCTTGCAGCGTTTACTCTCTCACCCTGCTTGTGTTTGGAGTCGAGTCAGTTAGCATTAACGGTGAGATCACAGAGGAGGAGAAGAAGTGCCACTGGCGAGTCTTCCGAGTCCAGCTCTGTGATTCTGACCCGTTGCGTCCGTACGGTGATTAGACGTCGGCGGTTTATGATTTGGCAGATGGGAACCCAGACGTGAACCTGTCCAAGCTTTCAATCCAATCGAATCCCATCATCAGACCATCTCATGACCGAGTTCCTCATTCACCTGGCATCTGAATGCTCTCCTGGCAGAGTCAGACACTCATATTCGAACCAGGTGATGGAGTTTCACCTCAATATTTCTCAGAGCTCAGACTAAATAATCACAGAGGTGGATTTACCCGCTACTCTGTGCATCATACTCCACGCTCAGGCTCAAAAAATGCTCTTTATTATCTCACCTGACCGTATCGTATCGGAGATGTCTGGAAACCTGAGAGAGCTGGAGAAGGTGTGGTGAGATGGTGCGAGATGTTACTGGATGAGATTGCATAAGAAACATATACAGCAGAGGACAGAGGCGGCCTGTGCTGAGCTGCAGTCAGACTTGCGCTGCTTATTTGACACCTGAAGGAAAACAAATCTATGCTTCGCAGAAAATAAACTCAGCCCTATTGACTACTGAATCTCTTTCACAAGGATGTAACTCTAATCCCCGGAATTCACACCTCATTCAGACAAAGAATCCTCCTCTGAGTCCTCATTTATCTCCGGTGCATGAGGAGGAAACACTGCACATCGCTTGACAACTCACAGGCGACTGTACAGTCCAGAAAGTGTCATAGGCCTTTGGACACTTTGAAAACTTTCACATGATGAGCTACACAGCCTGGCCAAATAAAAAGTCACACACTAATATTTTGTTGTACTGCCTTTAGCTTTGATTATAGCACCCATTCACTGTGGCATTGTTTCAATCAGCTTCTGCAATGTCACAAGATTTATTTCAGTCCAGTGTTGCATTAATTTCTCACCAAGATCTTGTATTGATGATGAGAGAGTCTGACCACTGCACAAAGGCTTCTTCAGCACATCCCAAAGATTCTCAACGAGGTTAAGGTCTGGAGTCTGTGGTGGCCAATCAATGTGTGAAAAAATGTCTCATGCTCCCTGAACCACTCTTTCACAATTTGAGCCCCATGAATCCTGACATTGTCATCTCAGCTGACCTCATTCTTTGGGAACATAATGTTGCTGAACTTTAGACCTGAGCAACTGCAGCAAGAGATCATAGCACTGATCCCACAGGCTTGTACAGTAGGCACTTTAAGAAAGACTTGTACCTATTGGCTTAGTTAAATCCAGGTGGTGACTTTATTTGGGGAGCCAGGTAGTGTATCTTGCTTACCTTTGGATACCAAGATGTGGTTCTGAACTCCTCAGGTTCATGTATTTCAGCTTGTAATTGTTAAATGAATCTTTTGGGATTAACCTCAGTATGGGTTTAGCAGTTCACAGAAAATTTTCCTGATCTTTCAGGACCTGCTGTTAGTCTTTTGTTGTGTTGCAACACTCCAAGTTTTGGTTACACTCTGAAGATGCAGTCAAACTCGCCGTTAGCTGAAGTTATTTTTTTTGATGTTTTTAAATTTTTTCAGACTCACTTAACCGCAAATTCTACATGATCATGTTCAGACTAACATCACTACCACTGTCATTGACCTGATGAAGGCCCTGCTATGCTTAACACACTGAGGTATTTTCAGCACATTTGGCAGTGTTTGTGTGGAGGGGACTATGTCTTCTTCTTTGTGCTCATTTGCCTTCCCTCTCCATCTCTTAAGATCCTAACAGGTGATATTATGTTGCACTATTTTTTGCTGAGCGCTTTACGCAAGCCGGACCAACGCCAAAGTGGTGCCTAATAATGTGATTGACCCAGCTTAGTGTTAATCAGGTTATTGATCTAATGGGTTCATGGGCTGGTCAGAACAATATGTATGTTTAAAAACCAAAGTGTCAAGACTGTCTGTATCATCCAACCGGGAATGCCAAGTATGTCAGATGGCCAGTCCACCCCGATCCTGAATTTGCAGTCTCCAGCTCTGCAGACATATTCCGCTCTCCTTCTCTAGTCCATATGATGTTGATACTCACTGGAGCCCCTGTTTGGGCTGACCTGCCTTTAAAAGCCTCTCTGCTATCACAACTTCCGTCGGACTTTTTCTGTCCCGAACACAGACAGAGGAATGTGTGTTCGACAAAAACAGACCAACATGGAGGATATCAGCCCACAACATGACCGGGTGTACAACAACAGAGCTACAGGAAGCTGTCTCAGTTTCTGTCAGAGGGATCTATGACACAGCTGTGTCTGTTTTCAGGGATTTTTGCATATGACGTTGGTGACATTATACTGAGCAGATTTCAACTTACATGTGAACTCAGATGTATCCTGTCAGCACTCCTCTTCTGCTCTGTAATATCTGCAGCTGGCACCTGAAACACTCACCATGAGTTGGGGTTACATGTTGGGGGTGTGGAGTGTTTCTCAGGTTTATAATTGGACTACCTCACTCATTACATGGCTGCTTTTAACGCTTATTCTCAGTAATGGTGGAAATTATACACAGAAAGTAGTCTGTGCCTGCTGACACTGTGATAAAAAGGCTTGAAAGAAAAGAACCATCAAAGCAAAATAAAAGTATTGGGAGATGACCTCTGCTTCGTGTTTGGGTTACCTGCTCACCATACACTGGCCTTAACTCACATAACCTTCCAGCTCATGTTGAACAGCCTCAACAGACATGAAGCATTTGGAAATCCTTCTGAATGACGTCAAACATACAGAAACATGAATGCAGTCACCGTAAAACCACGTCTGCTGTGTTTGAAGGGTTTGGAGGGTTAAGCAGAGTGAGTAATAAATTCATGTAGTGGTGATTCATCGCTCCTCGTCTCCAACTGGACTGAACTGAAAGATTCGGTGAGAAATGATATAATTCTTGACCTGCTTTGTAATCCTGTAACACATCGAGGCAGAGCTGGAAGCTCAGAGCGGGCGGTGGGGGGGCTCTCTCAGACAAATGGTATCAATTTAGTTCCACTCATTAGAGCGGGATGACAGACTGAAGAGCAGAGAGAGCGGAGCGAGACGGGACTCCTCAATCAGACGAGCAGGACAAGAAGACAGGGTCTGACGGTTTGGACATCGAAGAGAGAGAGATGAAACGAAGCGAGCAGGAGCCTCGTCTGATTTCCTCTCCTTTTTTTTGAGAAGAAAGTATGAAAAACAAAACACCCCCCCCATCCCTCTGGAGAGAGTCCACCGCAGGCGTCCAACAGAAACACTGCTCAGAAATAGAGCTGCTATTTCTGTCTGAAGGGGCTGTTATTTTTAGACGAAGTGACACGCTGTTCGCTGAATTACAGCATCATAAGGTCACCGCTGACCCCCTCCTCCTCGCCTCCAGCCTCTGAGTCACCACAAACTATGTGGTGACGTTCCCCCGAACCTCCCTCCCTCCCACCCAAGTGTTCTGATCAGAAACCTGATATCAGACTCATTGACCTGATTCAATCAGAGGAGGAACTTTTACTATCCTCAGAAATCTGCTTCTCATTTAAAGCGGGGTCTCATATTTTATCATCCTGCAGGTAAGAGTCATGGGGACGCCGCTTTCTTTGATTCACATGTGTTTGCTTTGTGCTGGGATCACATCCATCTCTTTCTCTCTCTTTCTCTCTTTACTTTGACAGCACATCATTAACATTATTGTGCAGCATGTGAATGAAATGTAGCTCAAACATGTAACAGGATAACAGCTGCTGAGACATAAAGAAACATGCCAAACACACATGCTTCCAATCTCTGAGTCACCTGGCTGTTTGCTCCAACCTGTGAGGTAGTGTGAAATGAAAGGGAGGTAAACCTTCTGCAAAGCAACACTATTTACAACCACAAGCAGAGAGCCATGACACACACTCTGTGTGTTTATCCAACATTTATCCATCAAGCCGTCCTCCTGAGGTCTCCATTAGGGTCAGACCTGCTGTTCCAGAAAGTTTCAGAGGAAATAAAGCAAAAAAATATGATCCACAGCATAATGAAAGGGAGGGTTCAAAGAGGATGAAATAAAAGGAGAATATTATCAAAGAGGAGACTGTAAAATATCTGAGAAGCAGGCTATAAAAGATCATGGTTTCCTCACTTTCAGTTCATCTGGGAGCAATTTCTTCATTTGTTTTTTCTATGAAGAGAACCAAGAATTTTCAAAGATCCTCAGAAACTTAAAGAAATGAAAGCATCAGCTTCAGACGTTTTCTCCTGTATCTGCATATATCTTTTTTAGTCTTAAAGCTTCCACGCAATAAATCATACATTTATCTTTCATATTTTCATACTTTGTTCATCCCCCAAAGTGGAGTTTCTGCATTATTTCTGCAAACCAGGAGCAAATGCAGATCTTCTGACTGGTATCAGGAGATGAATTTGCTCTTGTAATGATGTAACAACAGGATTGATTTGCATGAACATGTAAATCCCTCTCATTCCAGTTTATTCCTTGTCATCCGTTCTTCTTTTTCCACTTGAAACAAAGAGGTGGGGTGCTTGTACAAACCAGGATTCAACCCAGTGACCTCCTTTTTTTCTATGAGGCATCAGTACCTACCAGTGCACCCTTTTAGGAATAATCTTAAAAGAAAAAACATGATTTAAAGTGATGATTTAATGTCCAATAAGCCCAAAAAGTTTAAAGGGGAGGTGTTGTTCTTTTTTCCAGTCTTTATTCTGTCCCTCTGTGTGAAACAAGTTGTATAAGTACTAACTCTTTAAAGGCTATGTTATGATTCCTGCATGACCGCAATGCACGAAAAAAAGATGCTCAAGGTCCGCACAAGAGAACGCTTTTATACTTCTTTTTTTCTTTGCGAAGTTTTCATTGGCTTCCATTCCCAAACAGTAGAGGGCAGTGTATCACAAACACACATCTACTCGAGCAGAGTAGAAGTTTTGTTTGTACCGTTTTCAACACTATTTTTGCCTTTTCCTCTTCTCTGTAAAGTGTGACCACAAGGAAAAGTCATCACATGATCATCACTGAGATCTCTGTGTGACGAATCATATCAATGCCTAGGTTTTCGTTTATTAGACACTCAGAGCTCCGACTCGGCCGCCATCCTCTCCGGGCGTCTCCGCATGGTGTGCGACGCGGAAATTTTACACCTGAAGGGGGCCGTGCGATGGGTTGCGGGTGCTTAAATGACACCATTTGTCTGCACAGAACCATGCGGACCTTGTAGACACATCAAGCATAAATCAGGCTTAAGGCTTCCTGCTTCACAAACCCCCTTCACTCTGATTGGCCAGCTCTCTATAGCTCTATTAAAGGCAGAGCTAAGAGCAAATCTTGGTGTGTGAGGCCTGAGAACAGATTGTTAGTTAGAATGTCATCATAACAGATTGTGTCCCTCCTGCTGTTGCTCTCCATACAGAATGATTTTCCTGCTGTCACCTGATTGGTCTGTTTTTCAGGAACTAAAAACCTCATTCAGGACAAAGCAAAGAGCCTCACATTAGAGTTACTGTGGTGGAAATATGTCCTGGTCATGTAAAGTATCAGTCTCTGACATATTTGAACCAGTTAAGAAGGATCATTTTGTCCTTTTAACCCTTTCACTTTGAAATGTTGTACTTCTTAAAATATTGTTCTCTCCAGGAGATATCCAGCTCTCTGCACTGTCAGTGGCTCCAGCAGCAGCAGGAAGGAAGATGCTGTCAGATGTTCATCAGCCCAGCTGCTTTGCATGTTGCACAGTTAAATATGTGAGCAGCTACAGTAGAGAGCGAGGATGCTCAGTATAATTCCTGATCAAGACTGTGGACATTACATGTTTGAATAACCAGGTATGTGATGGGATTCAACAACAGACGGGACAAAAGGGAAGTAAAGTGAAAGGAGTGAGTTCAGTCCGATGGTGGAGAGCAGCTGCAGCGCTGCTTGTGGTGGTGAGTGAATCTAACGTTCAGACTCCAGCTCTGAGTGTGTGAACCCTATGGCTGCGTCAGTGTTTTAGTTTGAGCATGAAGACAGATTGACAGGTCAAAGGAGCTTAAAAACCTCCTGTTTGTTGCAAATGTCAGATTTATGAGCTGACTTTGAAGAAGTCATCTGTCTCCATGAGAGTTTCCTGATGTTGTAACATCTCGACAAGTCGCCACTTTGGATTTAGAGAGAAACAGGGTCAGTGTTTGCTCTCGAAGCCTGTTATCCGTCTGTTTATTTACGAATCAATTCATCTGTGATCCAGCCAGCAGTCATGTTCTGGATAAGCTTTCCTCTCCAAACATTTGGATTTAATTATCATGGGGATATGATATCCAAACAATCTGCTTTCTTCCATTAATAACATGATTGCAGCATGGCAATGTGAGCTCAGGAACACTGTTTTCAAGTATTCTGAAGGATTTTCTGTCTTGTTTACTTACTATTATGGGCATGAGGCTAAACTTAGTTTAGAGTAATGATGCAGTTGATGTTTGTGAGTGTTCAAAGCTCTGTGAGGAGACGACTGCTGAAGAACACAGAGTCTGAGTGACTTCTGACTGTAGATGAGTCTGTGGAGCAGCGCTGAACACCAGGAAGAGGAAAGCAGCCAGAGCTTTAGTCAGTCTGATAAGAGGAACACTGAACACTGGGGAAACGTACGCAGAGTGTGACTCCACAGATTAAACAGCACGGGGCCAGATGTGCTATTTATAGACATTAAACATGGTGTCAAGTGTTTTCTCCTCCAGATTACAGTCAGGATGGCAGGACTGACGCTCTGAGTTTGTTCACTTTGGCACCCTGCTGGGATCTTGTTTTGGTCTTCTAATGACTGTGTTTTAATAGATGTGTATTGTTTCAGTCACTTTTTATGCTCCACGGTTGTTGGAGGTGATATTTATAAAAGATGTAAGCTGCAGTCACTTTGAAGAGTCAAATTCTGTTTGTGGAACATTTACTGTTTGATTCTTCCAGACTTTTAAGTTCAAGTCACATATTCTTAAGCCTCCAGGTAATAAAGGCTTCAATTAGATATTTTACACCCATAAGGTCTTTGTTACCTGAGATGGACAGAGGAAATTAAGAATACCTGGCAAAACAATAAACCTGAACAAAAAGGTATAAGAAGTGATCTGTTTTTCTCTAGACTCTGAAGCAAAGCTAAATCCGTGATTGTTTGTGAGCCAATAAGAGTCTTTAAAGGTTTCAAAAGTTTAAAAGGAGCTCTGTCAGTGTCTCATCCCCTGGTCTGTGACCTCCTGCAGATAAAAACATGCAGCAGTCACAGTGTCCCATTTCACAAGGAGTCAGATCAGAAAACAAATCACTAAAACGAGCTGCATCCACCGTCAGTTGTTGGGGATTAGTTTGAGTGCTGAGCTCGTGTTTCAAAGAGCTTTTCTTCTTCTCTTAACTCCTTCATCACGATGTGCTGGATGACCTGCCGTTAGGTGCAGGTTTGGTCACTTTAACCTGCTGGTTGACCTGTTTCATGTTTATTTTTCTGCTCGAGGAGACGTCACGTTAGAGCTGTTGACCTGTTGGTGTAAAATGTCCTCTGATAACTCTCTCTCTGCTTTCCTGGCACACACTCCTTCTCCTCACACTTTAATGTAATTCTGTCTGACTGCTGTTCTAACATGATTAGAGCAATGCAAACATCATGCTAGTGGGTAATGGGTATAATTACTCAAGCTGTAGTCAGTGTGGTGATGAAAATTAATACTCTACTTCATGAATCTGACGTTTGTCCAAAGAATCATTAAGCCTGAAGTTAAATTCACACTGAAAAGTGATGAAATGCGTCAGATTGAAGTTTACTGTACATGTGTGCAGATTTTTCATGAATGAATTTGGGACACCAGAAAGTCTGCAGAGGCATACACCACTGTCACTAAGATTGAAGTAGGTGAAACACAATCCTGCACACTCTCTTGTTGCAGTTTGCCCAGGTAAAACATTACACTGCTGCCTTTTGCAACTTTGCATGAAGCCCAAATGGACACATGAATTTAAATGATTTATTTATGTCTATTATCTCCATTCTTCCAATCTGCTGCATCTGCTGACAGTTAAGTACCACACCACTGTTATAACCAGGGGCGGGGAAAAATGAAATCCTCGACACTATATTTCTTTTTTTTTCAGAAATCTCAGGGAAAGGTTTGTCTTCAGTCCCATTATACCATACTAAAAGAGCCAAAACAAAGTCCAGCATCTCTGGTTTTTGATCCTATGTTAAAGTGGCTGTGATGAGAAATTGCATAAGGTTGATCAGATGTCTTTCTGTAACTGCCATGATGTATTTGATCTGAAAGTGAAAGTGAAAGTAGATAAGATCTTTCCTTTAATACTACTTTTCTTTGCTCCAGATAACTTTTTCCGGGGACAACACAATGAGCAAATGTATTTACCAACAGCTATGTAGCACTGTTGTTCGAAACCAGACAACAAGAAAACATTGTGAGTTTGTACCATAGTTTAGAAGCTGGGTACATTTAGTGCTTCTCACAGCCCCATGCTCTGAGACCAATTGGTACAGTGAAATATTAGTGAATCCTGAATTCATCCTACCAGTGCTCATCTGCCAAGCAGAGCTAAGCTAACATCACTCTACTTTTTATTGATAGACTCTCAGGTTTGAACAGGTCACTGCACTTATCTGCTGTGTGTAGGTTGGAATGAACATTTTCACACATAGCTGAGCCCGTGTTTTAGCCTTTAGCCTGTGCTCTATCACTCTCCTGTTTAGCTTCCTTCTGCTCTTCTGTCCCTTTACTTTCAGACAGCGCAGCTCCTATTTTCACAATTACCAAAACATAAATCACATAAACCATTTTCAGCAGAGGCAGACCTCTCTTGTCACTGCTAAACTTTGTCGGCCGTAGTGGTGTTGTCATAGAGTCTTTGGTGTGCTGTTAATCAATCCAGTCTATTTTACTGCTGATGATATCATTTTCAATTAGGGATTATGATCAGGCATCTATCTAGATATGAAACTTTTTCAAGATCAGTTAGAAAGTCCTCACAGTCTCTTTAAACATACATTTAAGGATGCCGTGATGAATTCATTTATGTTATGATGCATTGAAGTCCGTGTGGTTACTCCCACTACAGAGTCATATCTGTTTTTAATGTAGTGGTGTTTTCTTTAAGGTGTTTGTAAACCATCAAACTCTGTTGTTAGCATCACTTCACATTGAGTCCTGACACTTTTGGAACAGGAGATGTACAACATTACCAGGATCTTGCTTAGACCAATGAGCTGCTCAGGTCCAAGTATTCCTTGTTACTGATCTGAGTTGTGGTTTGCAGATGTTTCTGAAAAGGTATCAGATGCTCAGGTTACATTTTAAGAGTTGGAGGAAATGATGCACTGTCTTGTGCTTCATTGTGAGTGTGAGGATACATGCTACGTGCTGAGGTTAAGTTGGGCCTCGGCGTGTCCTGCGCCCGTTCCTTCACCTCTCGTCGACACTTTCTGCAGCTGAATGCCACCCACATGCTCCTGCTTAGCTCACGGCTTCCTCCCTCTCAGCACATGTGTTTAATTACACTTGCAGTGAACGGCTTTGGCAGACACTTCAGCATGTTTCTGCTGCTGCTGAAAAAGCCTATGGGTTTCCATGATGTCTAATTACGTTGTAAGACAGGAGTAATTGCAATAATAAGTAATGTGTTTAGATTGTGCAGGAATCGCTCCAGATGTCAAACAGCTGTTTTCTTCTGTTGTTCTGACTCTACATGGTGTTGTGAGCACTGCTCGCCTCATATCTTCATGTAAATTTCAGCCTGTGAGAGTAAATGCATCCCTCTCCTCTGCTCATATTGTAAATTCAAAGTGAAGTGAATTACATCGTCCCATGTAAAGCAGGGGGTGTATCTGACGGCATGTAGCCACACAGGAGCCTCACAGGAGTATTATTACACAGCAAAAAAAAGACACCAGGCTGTCTTTTTGCTGACTCACTGTTATTGCTTTGCTCTTACTGTACATGTTTGAAGCAGTACATGGAGCGTATAGGTGAGGATGCCACCTGTCCAGTCATGTAAAAACATCAGAGGGAAGAGAAATCATCCCTGTGATCGAGGTGACGGGAGTTTACATGTTCTTTAACGTCTCAGGAGCAAAAGGTGGTTATGATATCAAACCAGAGATAATCCTCACAGAGGGGCGTTTGACCTGAGTTCAGCTTTGAAAACCAAACAGGTACATCTTCAGGGATATTGAAGCTGATCCTCTAAGATGGTGCGTCTCTGTGACCACTTAAGGATGTTTTTAACCTTCAGTCCCTTTGAAAATGGAAAACTTTGCAAACTAAAACACTTCTCAAAAGAAAGGCCAAAAAAGGCATCCATCTTTACACTGCAAAAAATGAAATCCAAGCAAGTCATTATGCATTATTTTTTGTAAGATTTGTCTTATTATTCTTGATTAGAGCCACATTTTTCAGACCAGGCCATAAAAATGTCTTATTTCAAGATTTTAAAGAAAAATATGAGGTCTGAATTGCTAGTAACAAGTCAAAAAAAGTCTGCAAATGGGATAAGATAAAAATTTCTTGTATTCAGACATTTTTCTTATCCCATTGGTAGATTTTTTTTACATATTACAAGCAATTCAGACCTCATTTTCGTCTTTAAAGAACATGAAAAAAGACATTTTTATGACCTGGTCTGGTGTGTGTGGCTCAAATCAAGAAAAGTCACACCGTTTTTACTACAAATAAGACATAATAAGTTGCTTAGAATTCATTTTTTGCAGTGTATTTTATGAGGATTTAACAGAAGCATGAAAACAGGATGATAAGAATAGAATCTTTCTGAAATGACCAAGAGCCTCCAGGAGCCTGATTTAGACTCTGCTTTGTAATCTCAGAGGTTTGAGGGAGACTTAACCATAAAAAAAGTTTGGATTTAAGCACCAGAAAGGGCCGAGGATAAAAGTTAAAGAGAATTTTGGCAGGTGAAGCAACACCTCTGCAAGCTTTAATGAGTTTATTCTGCTGCTGTGCACAGAAAGGTTTTCAGATGTCATTATGAATTCTTGGAGCGGATCCTGTCTAATACTTTAGTGGGTTTGTGACGCGGCTTAAAGGGATTGAGTTCATGAGACGTAATCCATGTTCAGACCGAGATGCTTTCTTTTATTTTGACCTTTCATTGAGCCCCTCTGACCTTCACATTCATACCTGTGCAGACTGCAGACTTCAAAGGCCCAGGATGAAATAACACAGCTTTAAATATGTGCAATACACGACAGGATCATGTTTGGTTTGGGAAATAAATTGGGTGAGTGTGTAGAGTTTATGCGGCAAGATCAATACCGACGTCTATGTTCACTCCATAATCAGTCAGAGTAACGTGGAGCAGGCCGGGTTTATAAGTTTGAGAATAAATCAAAGTGTAGTTTTGTTATCAGGATCCAACCACAGATCATCACAGGACGTGAAACACAAAGCCAGTTCAGTGAAATGAAAACTGTTCATCTGTCTCAGGGGGGACAGGAGAACGGTTCCTGATGATGGATCTGTCAGCAGCTCATGCGCTTTAGAATTCTTCAGGAAATTATTCCAAATATCTGGAGTATGTCAGCAGAAAAACTGCAAAATGAAACCTTTAAATTCAGAACAGTCACTGCTTTTCTTCATCCAGACTGAAAGTGATAAAACCTGCAAGTTTTCACTTCATCATCACCTGTTTGACGCCATTTAAGGCCACAGCGCTGAGCATGGTTTCATATTTAATGTAAAAGATGCTTTATTTTGTTTTATTTATGATGTCAAAACCTTAATCCTGAATCTTTATTTTTTAAATATAATAGTAAGCACAGGTGTCACAAACCTTCCTCAAGCTCACAGTGAAAACACCAACACAACGTCAGGTTGTGAAATCTGGACCACAATCTTGACTGAGCGGTGTTTCCTCGGTGCAGTGACGCAGCTCTGCAGACATGCTGCGGTACCGTTGACTAAAAGCATATTTGGCGTAGCGGTTAAACAGCCGTGACTTTGCTTATTGGCTCACACAAGAACAGATCAATGTAGTGATGATGTTGGACTTTAATGCACTTGTTCTTCTGAGTTTTTGAGAGTCAGGAGCATCTGGATGTCGCTGATAACTATCGCACATGCAGCGAACACACGCTGTGTTTACAATACGAGCTCAAACCTGAGATCAGCTTTCTCTCAACGACGGTGACAACCTGTTCTTCTAAGCGGGTCTCTGACTTGCCAGCACATGGATCAGCCGGCCTGATTACGCTCTGAAACCTGCCTGAAGAATGTCATGATCTCACATGGCGAGCTGCAGATGGTCTCAATCAATAAGCGCTGATGTGAAGTCCATTAGTTTGATAATTACATTTGCATAAACATTTCCCCTCTTCATATTTACTGAACAGCTTTTCATAGAGTTTACACACAGCGGGCCTTGAGTGCTCACATGTGTGTCTGGAATAAATACTCTCCATACACAGGTATACAGCTGAGCATGTTCTGTATGTGTTTGTACTCATGATCGCTCACAAACAAACAAACATCAGACATGTCCTGCTGTAAACAGCTCACATTCCCCTCCAGAGGGTAAACAAACATTTATCTCTCTCTGATGGAGCGACGTAGTGGAGGTGAGGTTTGTTTGGTGAACACGCCGTCCTGGGGTAAACAACCCTCAGGGCCATGGTCAATGAAATGTTCATCCTCAAGATGCTCAGAGGAATTTAGCAGCAGTAGTTTGGTGTTTCAGCCTCTGAGCTTTGACTGGTTGTTTCAAGGAGGTTTGAAGACTGAATAAAAGCTTTGAAAGTTTTAAGATTCTCAGCAGATGTCCAGAGTTTTAGGAGAGATGCTCAGACTTTGGCTGAGAAAATCTTTTTTCACATGAATGCAATTTAGTCTATCCAACATGATGCTCGACTGTTACTGGTTGAGTCTGGAGAGGAAAGCATCTCAAGCCATGTCCACATGTACTGTAGTTGGGTATATAAGAGAAACTGCATAAATTTTCATTACTTTAGGCCCGTCATCAACATTCACATTCACATTTACTTCGCAAAAACTGAAGTTGATCTTTTCTGAAACTCAGGCAACAGTTAAAATTTTGGAACATTTCAGTTGCATGATTTTATGTAACCATTGTTTTTGGATCTCAAATGTCACACCTTGCAACAAAAAAGCCATGGACGTCACATTTCGTTCCTCTGTTTACAAACAGCATCCAAACTGGGCTCCTCCTCTATGGCTCAATGTCAGCTGCTGCGCATGCTCACTGCCTCCAACCGTAGCAAATAGCATAGCTAACAGACTTAGCTTTGTAAACACACCATAGAGGGTAAAAACAGCCCTTCGAGCACCTGCAGTATTGCATGAGAGAAATTCAAGAGCCCTACACCTGACGTCCTACAGCTAAATGGGACACACTGTAACTTATGAATCATTCTTTCTCAGAGACACAGACACACAGAGAAGATTAAACAGGATTATTCCCGTTAAAACTAGCATTTCATTTTTTTAGGAAAGTTCTGCATGCTCTACCTTTAACACTGATGCATATATTTCCTGTTCAATGTTTCTTGGAAGACTCTTATAACTTATGCTGAAGCAAACCTCTTTATCAACCCAAACATAAATCCCATTGCCATGTTTAAATCTTCAGCAGAATAGTTAAAATGATGAGGATTCATTTTGATTAAATGGCACTGGTTTCTCGTCTGACAAACACAGCCACCTATGGGTCTGGCATGGTTACAGCCCCTATTTTGACAGATTTGTCCATTTACATGTCAACAATTTTTTTTTTGTAGTTTTTTTTGGTATGGAAAAAATATTTTCAAAAATAAATAAGGGGGATTATTTGTTTTTGAAAATACCATCCCCTGTATGTACAAGGCTTTAGAGCAAAGTCATGTGTCTGACTGTTTCTGACTGAGACCAGGTGTGTGAAGTCGACACAACCCCCCAGACTCCATCTTTCTGTTCACTCACTCCGTGGAGAGCTGTGAATCTGCAGAAGCATCACTAGAATCTGCCTGTGATTTTAGTTTGTTGCCACTTAGTAAATCTTTGTCTCAGCGTTCTGCGAGGACGACCCAGCAGTTGTTGCATTTTTTAGTTTTACCTTCCATCTTTATCATTTCTTGCTCTTGTGTCCATAGTTGGAGCTTTCAGTCTTGTGTTCTGACACATTTCACATGTCAGACATCCAGGTGTATCACTCCTCCAGAGGTTATCGCAGCCATCATCTATTTGTCATATACGCTGCAGGAATAACAAGATGTAAAGCTTCTTCTTTAGTAACCAAACATGCTATCGGTTATTTTAGACTCTCCTGGAGTTTATCCATATAAGTCCAAACAATGAGATGATACCTTAGAGGTCAAACAGCACACCATGCCATCTATTTCAGGGTAAAAGACAAGGTTTGTCTCTACACTTAAACCCAGACCCAGACCATCTCTCTTACTCTCCTGGCTTTGGTCTAGACTCTAGAAGTTTCTGTTCAACAGATATTTCATACGTCTCAGCAGGAGAGGTCCAGGTGTGTTTTATAACATTAACTGATGATGGCTGTATTTCTCTCAGGTGTGTTGCTTTATGCACACTGCTTTAATGACACATGTCTTTGAGATATTTAAATCAGAGAGAAATAAAGTGAATGTTATGAGTCACACCTGCTGTGACCAGGGAAAATATCTGCTGCATACTTCACAGTCTTGTGAAAGGCGAAGTCAAACCTTGACTTCAGCTGGATACTCTCTGACAAACACCTTTGGTTTTGATAGTTTAAGAATATAAGAAGCGTGAAATTAGATTCTATTGCTCATATTCAGTATATTTCACTTAAAATTCTTCTTCTGGAAGTTTGTTTTCAAGCATTTTAATCTAAAAAATGAGCATTTTCTTCTTGTTTTAAGCTCTGAGAATACTTATCAAGGCTATCTTGTTTTTAGATTTATCAGTCTTATTTCAAGATTTCTCGTCAAGTGAAATTATCTTGCTGCATGGACAGATAATTTCACTAGTTTTAAGATTTTTTTCCATCAAATTTATTTATTTTTATCTTATATTCACACCCCCTTTTTTGCAGTGTGCAAGCTCCATGATCTTCAGCATCGTTTCTTATTTTGGGGGTTTTAACTCTGCTCTGACATTAGCCTCCTAGAGAAACTCCAGGAACTTCATAAAAAGCATGAAGCTCTGTTCAAAGTCCACATCACGGTCACAGCTTCTGCACATTTACGAGAGCCATCAAGTAAATAATGATTGTTTTCTCTGCTCCTCCATACCTCAAGCACACCTTGTTCTGTGGTCTGCTTCTTGTATTCAGATGTGATTTGTTCTCTAGCTGACCTCGGTGATGACAGGACACATGGCTCGCAGGTGATTTGTGACACGTATGATATTTCCAACATTATTCTACCGCTGCTGTTCTGAGGTGTGGTATGTGTCTGATAGTGTGTCTGCTCTCACATCTGTGTACTCTTCATTTTTATATGCACACACACACATGCCTGCGTCATTTATCTTCCCACACAGACCAGCAGAAGGTGCAGGACACTCACAGCGTCCTGGTTTCTGTTCTATAGGTTTAGTGTGACACGATGCAGGGACAGATGTATAAGCAGCTTCTGTTTGAGTCTGTTCAGTGTGAATTTAATCGATTCCAGTCCGAGGTCAGATTGGAGATTTAAAGAGGTGTTTAAAGTTCACAGCTCATCACACCTGACCACGTCTTAGTGATGCTGATTTAGTATTAAATGTGGTTTTAAATCTGCTGTTAGTGATTGATTCATGTGTTCCTCACCCCCCTTGCTCTTCATCCCTGTGAGGTTTTGGGAGCTGCCCCCGCCCCCCGTGTGCTCCCCGCTCGGATTAATGGCTATTTTGGCAACAGATGAGCTCATGGGTAATTGGCTGAGGTGATGTTTCCTGTTGAATGCTACCTGGATCCTTTGTGGTCACTGTCATGCTTGGTCACTTCCTGCCACTAAGACTGGTAATTGAGCAGCACTTTGGTGACTCAGGCCGTGAACCGTGGTGAGGAAGGTAGATGTTTCCTCAGAGCGTCGCTGGAGAGGATGATGGAGGTTTAAAGAAAACCTGTTTCCTGATGTGTTTGAGTGTATTTACTCTTGATTCAAACGTTAATATTAATACGGCTTTTAAGTTTTTGCTGTGGGTTGTGTTTTAACCCTTTAACTACCCCACCAAGAAAAAAGTAATAGAAACTCTTGTTGCTTGCATTTCTTTTTTTTTTTTTGTCCTGTCCAGCATCCCAACAGCAGAATTGTAGTCTGGCTGCTGTATTGTGCAGAACACATTTACTTTGCCAAGAGGAGCCGTTTGGGTATGAGATTCCCTTTGAGGTTTCAATAATGCTTTTTATTAGTGTTTTGTAATTTTTTTTTTCCTGCCAAGTTTAAAGATTACTGCTTAGGTGAGCAATAACCACAATCGTCTCTGTCTTTTCAGGATATCTTTTAGTTTTTAATATATTGACCTCTACCTTATGGTATGAAATGTCATACAAATACCACAAATTTTAGAAAAAGTCACACAAAATGCTAATTCAGAAATGAATTAATTTCTCCCAAATGCCCAGGGCACTGAACCTTTTGATTTCTATAAGTATGCAACAAATAGTGAGCAATGTTATTTCAACCAAGGGAAATATTTCATGAAACAAGGAAAAACTGCTTTGCAAATTTTTCATCTTGACTAAAGTGCAATAACTAATAATTCTCACTTTCATTTTTACTTGTGATTGAATTCTGTTGTGCAAAACACTTATTTTGTATGAAAAAACTTAAAGAACAAAGTGCAAAACAATCAGTGTATCATTTGTTCTTTCCATCTTCAATTGCAGATCAAAAATGAAAATACTAAAAAGTAACTGGTTATCTTGTTATTTGTTTTTTAATCTAACATGAAAACCCCAAATATGCCTGTTTTTTTTTTTTACAGCTCAATATTAGGCTCGGATCAAAAATACGAAATGGAAAAACAGGAACAAGGACTGAATTTGATTTCAATATTCAATTGGTCTGGTTTACGAGAACCGGAAGTTTGGTTATCACACTCAGCAGCCAGGAACATTCAGTCACGCCCGTGATGATCACCCACCATGAATGGCTACGTGCTGTTTTGAGGACCAAAGCGTGTGACTCTAACAGAAGAGGACATCTGCTGGGTTTTTCAGGTAAGATCCGATCTCAGACCTTAACCGATCCGTGGAACCCGTTAGTGATATAGAGACTAGTGCCATGAACCTTTGAAAAAGAGGAGCGAGAGGTTTATGCAAAATATAGACTAGACTACGTTTTGTGGTGAAAAGTTGAGTGCAATGCCACAGAACCGGCTGCCGAGTTTCCCGGATCGGTTAAGGTCTGAGATCGGATCTGAGAAACCCGGCAGAGGGACAAAACAAAGGGACATTTGTATGCATTCAATATGTCACCTCAACAACTTGACTGTGGTTGTGCAGCAAAACATTTTCAAGGGTCAAGATTCATCACATTCTTCTACCAAATGGTTGAGATTGCCAAATCAGTTAGAGTTAAGTTAGGCACTCCTCTTATTGAAATAAAGTAACTCAAAATGTGCTAAACCATTTGGTCAAGGAGGAAAGTAAATGGTTAAAAACAATTGCTCTCCATAAAGTTTCCAAAATGGAATCTGTTAAAGGGATTGGCCAGAGTTTTGACCAATCAGAATCAAGCATTTAGAACCGCCAGGTGACTGAGAAAGCTGAATAATAAAAAATGTCATTAGGACAGATAGTTTAATGATAAAAGATTTACTGCGTGGACACTCAGAGAACAGAATAGAGGAAGAATTATCAGGTTTCTGTATCCCGCACACACACACACACACACACACACACACACACCACAGGATCAGATGAGGAAGCAGCAGCACCGGGGCAGAATTTCCCCAGGCTAAAGTAACAGAATAAGATTGTTGGGTAGTAATGGGAGACTTGTGATGTTTGGGTACACGATGTGCCTGTAATAACAGAGTAAGTGGGAGAAGGTCCCAGCTCTGCAGTCTCCAAAGGCTCTGAATCCTCTGCAGGCTCTGAATCCTCTGCAGGCTCTGAATCCTCTGTGAATAACTCTAAGCAGCCTGCGTACATAGATCAAAATAACAGGGCTGCAAAAGACCAAAGGAAAGCTGCCAGGAATGGGCACTGGTGTGGATGAATGGACACGAACGAGGCTGTGAATTCTTCCACAGGCCGTGTTGTTTGTGTCCTGAAACAGATGTTACTCTGAATCCTTTGCTCAAGGGAGAAGGATGTGTGTTTTTCCAAGAGAGCGCACAGATTCCTAGTGAAAGCGAGTCCGTGTCGCTCCTCTCTGGAGTTTTGATAGTAAAGCGTTAGATTTATTCCCCCTCTCTCTTTCCCTGTAAGTTTTTGAAGATGCTCTCTGTGCAGAAACAGTTTAGAGACTCAGTGTTGTTTTTGGCTGTTTCTCCTTAAAACAGTCCTCAGTGCTGTCATTAAAGCAGCTGAGAGAAACGGCATGACTTCATGTCACCGCCATTTCCTTGGAAAGGCTTGGAAGTCATCTTATCACGTGGGAAAGAATTATGTTTATGGGATCCATTAAACCACGCAGACTTGCTGTGTTTCTTTAGTGATTCTGAACACTACAAAGAAATTCTGGTAAAGTTCTTATTCTTCAAGGATTAGTGACTAATAGATAAGATATGATGTATACAACTGAAGGGCAAACTAACTCAAAGTTCTTGTTTTTGTCCCTAACAGGCCCTAGTGGTTAATCTAAGACAGATGAGACCTGTTTGTATCTGAGGAAGGTGATTCCTTCATCCAGGTGTTCGATCACTCTCTGAGGACACAGCAGCTTACACATGGTAGAAACATACCATAGGAGTTGCAACTCCAGTATTTTGGAAGTTAATTTGGCATTGTCAAAGAACAAAAAAATGAGACATTATGTGCAGGGCTTTGAACTAGTTCTCCGAATAAAATCAAGTCCAGAAAATTATGAAATTATCTCATTTTCCCGAGCAGAACTGGTAAACAATGTAAAGTGGTCAATACTGTTTTTTTTTTTTTTTTTTCTTGGAACGTCTGATACAATGGTCATGTAGCCAAATGCATCCACCTCTTATGTGGCTTGCCATTCCCTAGCATGTCTGCACCAGCCACAAGGCAAAACAGAGAAATTTCAGCCACCACAGCAAGAGAAGCAGTCAAGATGCAGGCTCCTCAAACTGCTGTTACTCCTCTTTCCTGCCGGTACACTAAAAACATCATACTAAAAAAATGTACACAGATTTCAGTGCAGGCAATTATTGCTAATTTTATTGGTAAAATATGTTTGAACCTCCATCTTCTGGGCAAAATCTGGGTAAAATCTGGGCAGAATCGCTCAAAATGTAAACAAGAGGCAGAAGAAATTTCAGTCACATCGACAAGACCACTAGAGTTGACTGGAATAAGATGCAGATAATAGATTGAATTAGCTGATCAATGCCAAAATATGCAGACAGCAAGATGAGTGTAGAAAATATAAGGTAGTTTGTATGTAAGAAAGAATTTGAACTCTCCTCTGGTCTGTTGATTTATCAGGAGATCTGGGTCAACACCCTATAATGCACAGGTCTGGTGAATTGTAGTGTTCATTGTAGGAAATAGCAGCTCATTACAAAGTGGTAATGTTACAACAAACAACTTAAAGTCATTTGACTGACATGGAATGATATGACATGATATGAATATGATCAGGAATGAAATATTTTGGTTCTAACCAGTTTGAGATCTTAAATTTTGGGGTGGAACCCAAAACATAAAACGTTAAAAAAAAAACGTTTCTGTTTGGAAAGAACCAATTTGGCAAAATATTGGCTCAATGCCCTGGCTATGTGTTTCATTTACTGAAAATGTTTGATGAAAGAACCAAAGCTAGACAGTCAAAGCTAATGAACTAAATGAGCAAACTGAGGGAGCAGGTCAACAACTTCCATGTTCTGCATGTTGGTGACTCTTTTTGAAAACGTGATGAAGTTGATCTTAAAGACATTGATGAAACAACCTTTTGAGAGCACAGAACATCTCAGAGAAAAGGAATAAAGAGTCTCCCTGGACTCCAAAGAGGGTTAAGAAGACGTCCTTTGGTTTACTTCCAAGTCTGGTTGAAAGTACTTCAAGTTTCTGAGATGTGTCAGAGTCAAATGTTGGTGAGAAATTATTTTTGAGGCAGGATGTTTTTCCCAGAGCTGTGCAAACTTTTCCTCTGTGTCATATGTGTTTCACAGCCCCAAAATTTTAATTTTTGTTTCGCAATACCATTTGACTTGTTTACGCACATGCTGTGTGCTCCTCAAACATGTTAGGTCCTCTCTCAGGAGGCCGTTAGCAGTCGGGGTTGACCGTGGGTCACTGTGACAGACTGGATAGAATGGAGCAAACGTTTTTGGTGGTGATGGGTGCCAAAAAACAACTTCAACCTGCTTCACAGAGCGTTCAGACTGGAGCAACAGTTGTTTCTGACATACTACACTAAATGCATTAAGTTAGGGGTCCCTTTGTATGTGTGTGTGTGAAAAGTGTTAGTTACAACGCAAGTTAGCGCTATGAGCAGAAACTCCAACAGGACACACATCTACCAGAGGATCCCAATGCAGACGTTACAGTCTGACCGGCTGCTGCAGGCTGAAAAAATCTTCCCTAACCCTCTGAGTTTCTGTCACACCCCAGAATATGTAAAAATAGGCACAGGGTTTAATTTGAATTTAATGAAGAAAAAGGAAATGGAAGTTGTTTCTGTGAAGGTTTTTATTAGAAACCAGCAGAAAACCAAGAACATGAGATCTTAATGCTTCTCAGTCCCTCAGCTTATTGAAAGATTTCTATCTCCCCGTCCTCCAGTGAGAGACGGAGACATGCTCACAGAGAGTGTGACTAACGTTACTGTGTGCATGTCTGTGTGTGTGTTTGCTTGAGTTAGATAGTAAAATCAGATGGTTGATAAAGCCCTGACTCAATTTAGTTCCCTCTTCTTTAAAAAACAAGCTGATCCCTCCTGTTTCTCCTCTGTGACAGTCTCAGATCACTCAAATGCCTTCTTGGCTCTCAGGTGCAGCAGTCATGTTCAAAGTGTCCGTCTCATCGTCGTTTCCTCCCTCAGACCGCTCCTTGGTCACTGGCGCTCTGCTGGTCAGCTGTGTGAACATTCTTGTCGAGCTGCTTGTGTATTTATTGGCTCCTCGGTCAGATGCGTGTTTGCTTGGCAGTTTGTTGCCCCGACAGAGAGAGAGAGAGAGAGAGAGAGAGAGTAAAGGATATCTGAGCATCCTGATCCTCAGGGATAGACAGAGACTTAACGGATCCTTCTTCTCTGCTGTACTGAGCTGTCAGTCAAAAACCACAAACATGGTGGAGCTCTCATTATCAGACAACCAGAGGGCTGTGAAATCTGTGACACTGTCAGTGAGGAAAATAATTCTGCTGAACTGGAAACAAGACAAACCTCCAGTTTTTCAAGTTTAATCCTCCTGTTGTCTTTGGGTCAATTTGACCTGATTTCAAAAGTTTGTCATAACTTTATCTTTCTCTGACAGAATTGCTTGGAAATCATATGGATCTTTCCATACTATGCTATTAGCAGGTCAAATTAGTTAATTGTGTTTATTAAATTGTGTGTTTGATAAAAAAGTAATTGCATCTTGCTGCCGTAAAAAAAAATTAAAATAACATCAAAACAATATCCTACCTACACTTTGACACTTATTTTTGATAGCACATCAACATATGTACCTTGGATAACAACCTTGTGGAGGGAAAAAAATCAAAAATGCTTCGTTTTTCTACTCAAAAAAGAGGTTCATGTGTATGTAAATAAAGTCCATCATACCACATATTTAAAAATTAATTGCTAAATTTATGTGAAAATGTTTGAAACATCTTCACCAAAAAACGGAAACTAAAATTTGAAGAAAATTTAAAACCTTGTACTGTATAAGAAGACAGAGCAGATGGTGCAGAGTAAATCTGAAGTCAATATGGGTTAAATAAATGATGTACCTAAGCATTACAAGTTAGAAAAGGTCAAATTAACTCTGTTAAGAAAGAAATATACTAAGTTTAGAGAAATATGTTTTATTCAATATGGCAGTATTATAACAAAATAACCCCATGTACAAAAATGAACAATTTAGTGAAATCAGGAGCTCTTAACGTTCTCCAAGTTGTTTTGTTATTGCAACTTGAATCTCATTTTTTATGAACAAAAAACTTTAGTTTTCTTGTTTTTTTTGTTTCTACTTGACTTTTTTTCATTCCTTTTCTTTTTATTAATTCTTTGGAAAATGCATTAGTTTTAGTGTTGGTGTGATTTGGATAAAAATAACCTACAGAGAGAATGAAAAAATAAACTACAAGTATGAAGACTGTTTTTAAATATTATACCTGTGACTTTTTTCTTCTTGTGAAGCTGTAACTTTAACATCAGTTTGTGTTCCTGTGGTGTGGAGCTGTTTTGGAGAGTGTGAGAGGTCTCATCTTTCCAGGAAAAAGAGCAAACACAAACATAAACTACGTGAACAGAGACCAGAGGGATGTTTGAGTGACAGCGGTTTGATGTTGCAAGGCTCCTGACACACGCAGCCGTTGGAAAAACAAGCCGACACAGCCGAGATTTGACAATACAAAGACCCGAGGAGCTCCTCTGTGACGGGCCGTAATAAATGTCACAACCGCAAATGCTCTGTGGAGCAGACAGAAGACACACACCATGCAGCAGGTAACGCACACAGAGGCCTGCAGCTCTGCTACCGAGAGTCAAACAGCTCCAGCAGATTGATGGTATTATGAGAACCAGCTTTTATGGGGTGGAAAAATGTATATAGTCAGATTTCATGAGGAGCAGTAATGTTTGACTCCCTGCAGACGAGCCGTAAAATCATCACGCTGAGACGTTCAGTCAGAGCTTCTCTCTGAACCACTGGGTTAACAAGAGGATGGATGTTAGAGTTAAGATCTGATGACTTTAATTACATTAAAACAAGCTCATCCCTGGGTCAGGAAGCTGTTTGAACACACAATCATCTGGTATTGAAGGTCCAGTAACACTCAAAGTCTCATGTTCCCGTTGTTTTTGACCTCTGAGCTCTTAATGCTGCTCACTGACAGCAGGTTACACTATTTACAGCCTACGTCAGGGTCAAAGGTCAGCTCAGGGGTCAAACAAAGGTCACACTTGTAGTCGATACTGTGAGATTGTTCTGAGTGAGGTAATTTGACAAACTGCCGGAGCGTGTTATGAGATCACAGAGGAGATTATCATCTGATGATATCTTTAATTCCTCTGCTCAGGCTGAGGAGTCCGACCTCGGGTGGAGGGAGGGGTCTGAAGGTGTGGACGCCAGCATGTGCTGCGAGTTCTTTTAGAGGGAAGGATGAAGAATTGAAAATCTACAAGAGTTTGATTAAATTAGGAGTCGATGACTCGGCGTTAAATGCAAATAAAATGAGTAAAGAGGTGTTTCTCTCTGCAAAAAGAAAACGGTCAGTGCCTTCCTCTGTGAATCACTGAAGGTTCAGGTTGACTTGGTGACCCATGAGTGATGTCAATAAAGAGAGAAAAGACAGGAACGTTAGTAATGAGGTTCAGATGTCAGAATGGAGAGACAGAAGTATGAGTAAGACTTTAGTTTGATCGCAGTAAATTTGTACAGAGGAATCAGAGTGAGTCTGTGAGTGGATACAAGACGCTGTATGGAAGTGTGTCTGTGCCATCTGTGTTTGTAAATGAATTTCCAACACTGACAAATTTCAAGCATGTTTTTTTTTCTGCCTTCAATTGTTTTGTTTTTTTTTATTTCTTTCAACATTGAAATGAACTCAACATCTTAAAAATCTCACTATTAAAACCTTCAGTGTGAAAAAAAATTCAATGTAAAAAAAAAATCAATGTCTTGAGAAATTCGGTCACAAGAAATCAACCACAAAAAACTCAGTGTCAACATCCAGGTAACCAGGGAGAAGCAATCGATCCCCGTCTCAATTCATCCAATGTCCAGTATGAGATTGACAACTGGACAAACAGGGTGTATATCACAACAAAGGCATAGATCTATGCATCGATTATATGAAAGAGACCTATTTAAATTTGAGAAATTCAGTTGAAATTTAGATTCTTTGTTTTCATGGAGCAAAATGTTCTGGATAGGGAGGCTGATTGGTTGCGATTATGAGGACGAGCAGCAGCATCTCCAGCACCCTGAGTTCAGACGTCTATATCTGACAGTCAATTACATGAAACCCTGACAGTTGGTGACAGCAATTTTTGGTGACTGAAAGTTAGACTTTTGTCCTGGTTGCAGCTGTGTGTGCATGGTGGTGGAGGACCGTGGGTGCATTTGTTTCTTCCAGTCCAATTGTTGCACAGCTCCACAGACCTGCCTGCTTCTACCTCAGGTGAAGGCTGGAAGGTGAAGGGAGCCTGTATGTGAATGTCACCTCAGAGATGTTGAGAATTTTTTGAAATGTCAAATTTTTTTACACTGAATTTATTTTCACATTGCAAAAAATTCAAAGGCAGGAAAAAAAAAATCATAGCTTGGAATTTGATGGTTTTTAAATTTCAAAGTCTGATTTTGATGCCGAAAAAATTCAGTGTCATTTTCAAACCATATCCATAACACTGTATGGTAAATAGGTGATCCTCCACTCAGACCTGGAATGATTTTTCATCTTTCAGAGAAAAGGAACATATCTTTGCTCTCTCTCTTCTCACCTCTCTGCTCTCATGAATCGTTGCATAAAGATGTCCACAGCCAACAGCACAGAGCTGCATCTTAAACCCTCTCAGGTGCAGCGATCAGGGCCACCCAGGTTTGAGTGATAATTACTTTCACTTGTTTTGATAGAAGGAGCTCATAAAACTTCAAATAAAGCTTTGTCAGCGAGGAGAAAACAGAAAACAAGCCCAGCATCACACTCAAAGGTCACAGTGAGATGTCTTCAGCGTGTTTAATGTGTGGAAATACTCTAACAATCGCTACAGCTTGTGTTTTTGATTACCTACAGGATCTGTGCCCCCTCAGATCTGTACCCTGACCTTTAACCTCTGCTTTACTGGTCTTGACCCACACCCTAAACTTCCCTGAGAAGATTAAAGAGGGACTCCCTCAGTCAGGGTGATATGGGTGCTTTCTGACACTCCTCTTAGTGTCTCAGCCTCTGAAGTCCTGATATGTAGCTGAGAGGGGGGCTGGTCATCAGACAAACACTTTGGCACAAAATCTGTCATTTCCTCAGAGTTTTATACGCCTTCGGAGCTTCAGTGGCGAACTTCTGCCCACCCACAGAGGCCTCTCTTGTGGGGAGCATTGTCTCCTCTTTGGATCTTGGGGTAAACAGCCTCCCCGCTGCAAACGTCTCAGCCTCGGCCCACAAACACGTTCACTTCTGAAGAATGCAAATTGAGATTGTGAACGCTCCCTTTGCTTTATCACGCTGGACAAACAGAGTTGAGTTATTGGGAGGATTATGAATAACATTTTTTCTGCAGTGGAAAAAGGGAGATGTGGCCAAGACGGAGTCATCAGAGGTCCCTAAAATAGCCGCAGTCTGAGAATGAAGCAGGGAAAGGTGAACGGCTCGCTTTGTGTGCTCGCGTTAAGCCGATTCTGCTTCATCGCCCCCTGAAAACCTGATTCATTTCAGAGGAATCCTCTGTCTCTGGATCCAGCCTGTGTGGGTTTGCAGAGATGCTCCAGCTTTGTAAGTTGTGAAGCATTTCTGTTTTCTTTTAATAAACGGTCTTTTGTGTGCTGTTGAATGTAAATGTTTTCCTTGAAGCGTGCTGTGAGTGTGTGTGTGTGTTCGTGTGTGTGTTTACTTTGGCTCCCACAGCGAGCGTGCCCTTTTTGTTTACAGGTCTTATTGGCTCTTCACTCCCTCACTTTTAACGCCATTTGCTTATTCCTCTTCTCACTCATCATGTCTGAAACAAAGAGGAGAGTCCACGAGTTCGAGCACGTGTGGAGCTGGCCCGTAAACACACACATATACACACACACACACACATGGACACAGGCCCAAAAATAGTTTGATTCCTAGAGTGTATTTACTACTTTCCAAAGATAAATGAGCATATGCATTCACGATGTAAATAGAGACACTCGGAGATGGAGGTTTCATTTATTCTGCCTAAATCTGCTCAGACAGTCCAGCATGGTTCCCATGACAGGGTCACAACACGCTGTGGGCGGCTCCTGCCAGCCCCTTTATTTTATTTTAAACCAGAGGCTCATGGGAAAGCTATTTCAGGCCCTTTTCCTGTCGGCCTCAGAAAACAGAGCTGTGGTTGGTTAGCAGGTGCAATGTGAGCAGAAGGATGTAAATAGTTTGTTTTCAGTCCACAGATTAATATAAACCTGTTTGTTTCTGTACCAGCCTAAAGGAGCGAGGGAGGGAGGGGCTTATTTTAGAGACACATGAATCATAAAGTCTGAATGTAAAGAGCAACACATCACAGCTGCATGAACTTTGACCTGTTGGAAAACAGTTAAAAGCTGTCCAGATGTCACTTTTATATATTTATACCTGCATGAAAAGTAGAGCTTTCTTCAAAAGTTTTGATTTCTGAGAAACAAATTCACCCTCAGCTGGAAGTTTAAACACTTTACTCTGTGATTTATTTCCACTGATCAGAGCCTTCAACAAGAGGAAGAGTACAGATCTTTGCAGTAGAGAAGAGAAAAGGGACAAACCACCAGACGCACACTCTCTGGTCTAAAAGACAGAGGTCCCGTTTTCCTTTTCTCATTTCAAAATCTTTCTTCTGATATTTACAACAAGTTTCACAACAGTAGATCTTTGTTTGTGCCATAGAATTCTGCAATGATCCAAAACTTGAGCAATGATTTAAGCAACAACCTGCTGTTCTTCGTTTAACAACAGTAACATGGAAAGTCCCCTATTTAACATGAGGCATTGCACTGAAATCTACAAACTTTCAATGACAATGACCTGAAATGTAACAAGGAAAATTTAATAAAACCTGGAACGCAGTTTACGGCTGATGATGTATCAAAAAGTACTACGCCCAATATGAAATAAAGCATTCAAAAACCCCAAATGCAACTCCTGGTCGATAATGTAACAGATGCTGAGACCAAAAAAATAATACGTTTTTGCCCAAAATGTAACAGCTTGTCATAATTTGGGTCAGTTATCAGATCGTTGAAATTCAGGCAAGTGTTTGTGTCTTATTTTGAGCAAAGAAATGTCTTTTTAGACTGAATTAACCTTCATATTCACCTGATAAGTCCAGATAATTGTTATATTTCAAGATGTTTAAAGGTAGGGTGAGCAGGATTTCCCAACAAATACAATGTTTTTGCAGTGGAGCACTTTTTCTTACATTGTTGGCCAATTGTTACATTTTGGGTTTTAATACGTTTTACATTTCAGGTTGTTGTTACACAATGGGCCCTAACAAGGCTGAAAGTGTCAAAAAATATATGTTGTTTCAGAGATGTTCATCAGAAGAGGATCAGTTTGTGTTTCAGAGTCACACCCCTGAAGGAGGAAGCCTCTGTGTGACTTATTGTTTACAGTCAGACTCAGAGAAACAGGGGCAGACTGTAGCTGCTCACGTTGCAAACAACATCAGAGAAGGAGGTGTTGACTGGATATCTGTCTCTGGTGACACTGAAAGGTTTGAAAAGTCAGACACTGAACCTGACTTTGACTTGGTTTCCTCTCTGTTGAAGTTATCAACAGTCTGCGTTTCCTCTCATATCTAAGCCCAAACTCAGTGGATGTGAGAGCGTGTCAGTGTGTTTAAAGCTCTCACTAAGTCTCTGTAAGTTCCTGTGTGTAAAGGAGGCTTTAAGAGCAGATTAAAGCCAGTCTCATTGCATAATCCTGAAGTTAGGGTTAAAATCAGAAGTTGCCATTTTTAGTGTAAAGGTTGTTGGATGGATGGTGTTGATTCTCACATGGCAACAGGGATTTTGGAAACATGAGGCAGATACCTGAAGGATGAGAGGAATCAGTCTGAAATAGAGACAGAGAGTAGAATGAATGTGGAACAAAAGGATGCACGTTAGTGTGAGACAGAGAGAGAGAGAGCATTAGAGAGAGGGAAAGAGAGAGAGTGGTATCTTTGGGAGCAGGGCGACCCATGTGACTCGGCCGGCCCCTCTTTGTGTTTCCCACACAGTCTGACGTGACCGAGGCTATATCCACACATTCACAAGGGCCTGTGTCTGCAGACTTCCCCCTCCCATGATTCATAGCTCAGTGAAGGGCACCATGTTTGCTTTCTGCGCTGCCAGCTGCACATGGCATCACCGGCCTCCCTCCTCTCCCTCAGACTCTCAGAGCATCAGTGATCTGATGGGGCTGGAACGTTCTCAGGATGATGGAGACGTTTCATTTTTCATGCTGAACCGTGCTCTCCATCTCTGAGCCCATCAAACACGTCCATGTTTACTGCACATGTGAATATGTTTCATATGTTTTCTGCATGAGGGACTGTGGGAATTATCAGATAACATGCTCTCATGTTATGAAGAATTACCTATTCTGGGTGTTGCTGCCATGGGAACAGGTATAATTAGCATGCGCGCTCAGTTTGTGTACACGCTGCATGAAGCGTAATGTGGCATTAAATTCAGCCTGTTTATATCTATTATCTGATTTCCTCTGTACATTATCATAAATATGTAACCCTCAGAGCAATCAGGCTGGACTTTGCCAACTTTCACACACTGAGCTTCACTTTTTTTAGAGCTGTTAAAATCCCCACTGACTCTCTGACAATCTCAACAATAATCATATTCAAAGTCATATATGATGCTGTCAAAGGGAGATATATGCGTTTCTGTTTCTGAGTTGGTTTTGAAAGAGAATACTGATGAGTCCATGACTGTGCATTTTACAACCAGAGTTAGGATAATAGGTGTTATAAAAACCCACCACTGTTTAGATTTGTAAAATTCTGAAAATAACTCTCAGATGGAACTGATTGTTCTTCCTCTTCCGTCTCTGATTCAGACTGAAATGACTGAAGCCAGCTCTGAATGTGACGTGTGGATGCTCTGCAGAGAAGACAGAGAATTGAAAGTCTGCAGAAATCATATTTCCCCTCTTGTTACTTTGTCTCAGATTGATACTAATGTTTTGAAACTCTAGATTTTCATATTTCATATGAATTTGAGAATCTGGATGGAGGTTTTTCTTAAAAAGAGCAGTTTCATCATGGTATTCTCAGCTTCCCCACAGCTCTGGAGATCATCTGTTGGTCAGAGATGTCAGGTGTGACAGGAGAAAATGCACCGATGGGCTTGTGTTAGACAGAAACATGGGAATGCATAAGCAGTGTCAAATCTTGCGTGTGAAAAAATCATAACCAGCAGCATTAAGACCATTTTTACGCTCGCAGCGCTCCCACAGCCACTTTCTGCCTGCTCATGGTCTGTGTATACTTGCTTTCACTTTCCGTGCCTTCTACGTGCTCGACAATATTATGTTTTGGCACCCAGGTGGAAGGCATTGAATAGATGTTCCCTTGCAACTCCCTCTCTGGTTTGTCATTAAATGCCTACTGTCTCCAGGTCTGAGTCAGTCCAAGGCACAGTAAGGCAGGTCATCATGAATTGGATGAACATTTAGCTAAAATCAATATGTCAGAGAAAAAAAAAGAAGGTAAGTTGAGGTACAAATATTTAAATGTGATTTTTTTTTTCAAAAGTTTTCAACTACATGTGATGTTTTACTGACTTGCTACCAGGAGGAGTGGATGCCTCTGCCTTAACCAGCTTTGTTAAAGGTGTTTGGTGACCAATCAGAAAAAAAAGAGTTATCTGTCTAATACTGGCCCCTTGAGTACCAAAACTCAACGGAGTCAAGCGCATATAAGGCACAGAAAGTAACAGTGAGTGTGTTTTCACAGACTGAGAGTGCGCAGAAAGTGGTCTAACTGATCATCTTTTTTTAAGTGTGAAGGATTTTAGCACTAAAATGACACCATAGGTATCACAAGATGACACACATTAGTGGATTACAGCTTCTCTTCTTACAGCATCTCAGTCAGGAGAATCACCTGGAACCTGAATGTCTAACTCCAGACAGCTGGACTGGTGTGTGTAAGGAGGAGATGAGGAGAAAGGCCTGTTGGCAGAGAGAGAGTGTGAACAGATAACCTTGACCTGACTGAAGACGTGTTCCTCACAACTGTTTTAAATCCTGTTAGGGCTCAAGCTATTCCAGAAATGGGCCCATAATGTTCTTTTAGTGCAAGAGAAGTGTGAGTCTATTGTTTGTTTCTGGGTTTGTTGTGTCTGTCTTTGTGTCTCTGACCTGACTTCACTGCGAGCTGTGACTCTGATGACAAACTCTAGTCTTCTCTGACCGCTATGAGAGCGGCTCTGTCCCCGTGAGCAAGACTAGCGTGGCGTGGGGTGCATGTCGTCCCTGCGCTCTTGCCAAGCAGACATGGCATTTTGGCATAATCTCCTCCCTCTGGTCCCGGGCTCCCTCAGGACCTCCCGAGAACATGGACATAGCTTGTTTCCCATCTTCTGGGCTACAAACAGACCCAAACAAATATGCTGCACAGCGCTGCCAAAACACCCGTCACTGAACATCACTCCTACAACAACCGCCAACTCCAGCTGTGTGTCCATCGGGCCGGCCCGCGGTCACTGTCCCAGAATTTACGGGGGCTTTCCCCGCCGCTCTGAAGGCTATTTCCATTCCACGCTCCTCCACCTCCGCCCCCACTCCAGCAGCCCCCTGGGAGCCCCTCGCTGAGGCTTCAGAAGCATTTTGTTTGGCTTTTTAAAATCATTACAGGCCGTCACATAATCTGAGGCCAGATAATTGGCTGAGCCGGAGCCTCTCAGAGTCGAGTAAACAGAGAGTGTGAGAGTTTACGCGGAGCCGGCGGAATTCATGTTGGATTTAGTGGGTTGATACTCGCAGGAGTGATTTGTGGGTCCCCAGCTGCTCGGCCCTCATGACACCATCTCTGTCTGTGAAGGCTGAAAGCATGGGATTTCCCATACATCCATCTGATAAGAGGGTATAACGTCCCCTCTCAGCATTAGAGTGTCTCGATAATGATTCCCTTTCTCAAATTTGTGTGAGCCAGCACACTGAGGGCCATAATATCTGATATATATGCTCTCCTGAGGGTTGTTATAAGAAGAGAAGAATAGAGTCAGCTGTGCAGAAGGGTCCTGTATCAAAACGCTCTCGATATCGTCCCTCCATGATGCATGACTCCATAGCCAACCATGGCAAAGGCTGTGTTTTTTTGTTTCAAATCGTCCCCTCATGGAGCATCTGTTCACCTGTTTGTAGTGAGTCTGAGTTTCACTGTCTCACAGAGGCGTCACTCTGTCTTCCTTCGGCAGTATGAAGCTGAAACAAACTGGTTATCTTGTGGTTATAATTATAAAAGTTTAAAGAGAAGGAGAAAGTCATTATACGTTATTGTGTTCCTCCTGCTTTTGCTCTCAACACAGATTTTGTTTTTGCTCCTGACGCCAGAGCGATGAACAGAGATTGGAAAGTGTCAGAAGCTGGGTTTCCATTACAGTTTTTCGCAAAATAAAAGCGATATTCCTAAAATTTCGACAAAGTCTATTTGCGCTTTGAACGTGTTTCCATTGAAGGTTGTTCTGTATGGTTCTAGGCAGGAGCGCCGTAACTCTGGTCAAATATCATCCCGCGAGATTTCACTGCTGGAAGATGGTTGAACCCTTTCGCCCTCATTTCAGTTTCTATCTCCTTATAACACTCTATATTTTTCTGTTGTTTGCTGTGTAGTATGGCGGTTATGTTTTTCTCGAGAACAATTGCAAAAAAAGTCTCCCTCTCCTCCTCTGTCCAAACGTAGTGCGCCATGTTTACTCACAGATTTATGGACATTTTGCGAATATACAAGGGTAATGGAAAGGCACCTAGAGTGTTGTGTCTTTGATGTGATCTTGTTTTCTTCAGTTTGACAGAAGCATACCTCAGGTTTTGTGGTGAATCTGAATTAAAACCACTCTGGGGAACGTTCAACAAGCAGCAGCATTATGTCATTACGCTTTGCAAATCAGTGAGTGAGTGCCTGACCACAGGCCAGACCACAACTCCTGCTTCCAAGCGACCCCTCTGAGACTCACACACACACTCTCACACACACAGATGGAGCACAGGAAATAAAGAGGATGAAATGTCACAGTGAGAAGAGAGGAGAGAGGGAGAGAAGTGAGTTAAAGTCCAAGGTGAAGACGGCACACAGCACACAGAGGAAAAGAAGACGCAGACATGCAGCGAGCAGCGGGAGGTTTAGGAGGAGAGCCAGAGGAGCTGAGTGGAGGTATTTTGAGCATCAGAACAGTGTGATCCCCCTCCTCTCTGTCTGGTCCTCTTGGGGGTCTAAGGATGGGAGAGGGATCTGGAAGACTGTGTTCCCAGACCAGGACCCAGCGCAGGAAACCTCCCCTGCATTTCTCGGAGGTCCTGGCTGCTTGGAGCGTCTGGTATGGGCCCACCTCAAACCATGTCCCCAGCAGACATCAGGCCCAGAGACCACGCACGTCCTGGATCTGTGAGGGGGGGGTTGACCTTCAGTCATAACTTCTCTGTGATCATAATAACGTGACTGGACTGAGATGGATTCTCAAGGCCTACCTCCCATGATACCTTTGATTTGTCCTCCTTGGTCGGCGGGACGCTGTTTGGGACTGGATGAAATGTGACTGAGAAATTTGAACAGTTTCAGCTGTTTGCATAACAAGATGCAGGTTTCATTATGTTCCAAGCTCTTCTCCCTAAACCTTCCTAAAACTTGAAAAAAACTTGGCAGCTCTGAAACATATACGTGAAACTCCTAACCATTCAGGTTGGCACAGAGGTTTGTTTCAGATATCTGAGGTTGTCCGAAGCATCTTAAAGAAACTCACTGAGGCTTGATGAGCTGTATTTACATCTTCATGGTGACATCACTGAGACGACAGGTCCAGGGTTTATAGGGTCTGTGGTGTTCGGCTTTTTTATTGAAATAGCTTTGGTCAACTTTTTGATCTGGATCTTCTCGTTCCGGCTCACAATGCAGGGTTTAGACGGACTGAGGTT
The DNA here is from genome assembly GCA_008086565.1 of Thalassoma bifasciatum. Lineage (NCBI taxonomy): Eukaryota > Metazoa > Chordata > Actinopteri > Labriformes > Labridae > Thalassoma > Thalassoma bifasciatum. Next base: position 53,172 of record RPOG01001392.1, on the reverse strand, counting down.
TAGAAACAATTTCATTTGTGGATGTTCTGCCATTGCGGTGTAAAAACAAGTTCTGAGGAGCAGAAGAGGAAGAGAAGTCAACCTTTGGCACAAACAGAAAAGAGAGAGCAATCTTACGAGTCAATAACCAGAAGTCTGTTGTCACACACGTCCACTATAACCTCCTCTATAACCTCCACTGTGTGTGGTTTTTTGGTTTTTTAAACTTCTAGAGCCTTTTTCTCAGATGAGTCATACACGACTCATAAACCATAGTGAGGGAAATTTCAGCATCTTTAGTTTCAGAAAATGGACAGAGTCATTTATCTTTAACATGGAGATGATGGGAGTGAAGAGGAGAGCAGAGGTTATATAAGCAGAGGTTCAGAGCAGGTAGGAGTCTGAGCTGAGGGAGGTGAAGAGAGAGACCCAGAGGGGATTGTGAAGGTCGAAAGAGGCCAACGGTCGTCCAAATCCAGGAGGAAAACACGCGGTGTTCACGGCACGTAACTAAAGACACAGAGCGGAGGAGAGGAGCAGGAGAGGAGGTCCATCTGAACGAGAATCCTTCAGGGCAAGCGAGGGATTAAAGCGGACAGCTCTGGACGGGGCTGCGGAGCGTGTGCACTGTAATTGAATTTCACGCTGGCTGCCTCCTTCTGAAGTCGTGTAGCAAAGCGATCATTTGAAAAGAAAGCTATTAGTCAAGCCCTCTGCTAAGCTCAGAGCTGGGCCCAAGGAAATCTGGGATTACCCAGGCAGCAGGCTTCGGGGTTCTCCGTCAAAACACAAGTGTCACGACGAGCCGCGGGCACGGAGGGACAGCAGTGATGCATTGTGGGCTGTGAAACACTCAGGGACACAGATCTCACCCTGTAAAGAAGTTCTCTCCTCTTCGTGTATTGTATTGTATTGTATTGTTTTTTATGTAGCTGTCATGCATATACAGTCCCCTCCAAAAGTCTTGGAACAGCAAGTTCAATTCCCACTCTTTTCAAGTGAGCAAAAGTATTGGAACATGTGACAGATGGGTGTTTCTAGTTGCTCAGGTGTTGCCTTTTAGATCGGTTGCAGAGACATTCAATAGTTCCTGTTTTTTGGATTTGGGTTTCACCTGTGAAAACGGCATTTTCTGTTTTCTGCAAACATGAAGACCAGAGAGCTGTCTATGGGAGAAAATCAAACCATTTTGAAGCTGAGAGAAGAGGGAGAATCGATCAGAGCTATTGCCCAAACATTGGGCATAGCCACTATTGCAAGTCAAGGTTATGCCATCAAATATTAATTGTTATTCACTTTGAGTTAATTTAATAATGTCTGTTACTTTTGCTCACTTGAAAAGTGGGTGGGTTCAAAGAAAAGGTGCTCTGTCCTTGGTTGTTTAACACATCTAGATGTAAAAACCACTAAATCAAAGCTGGAATTCTGAGCTTTTGTGTCATATTCATCTTTTTATCTGAAACCCAAATGTCGTCGGTATACAACAAAAACAAAGAACTTAAACTTGCTGTTCCAATACTTTTGGAGGGGACTGTAGGTGCCCAGCCCTCATGGGTTTATAAGACGCCAAAGATTACATTGCAGTGATTCACAACAATATTCAAAACAGTGACAAATTTTCCTAAACTTTTCTCTACTCAGAAGACAACAGAACAGTCTGCCTTCTTTTCCAAGCTTTCCAGATGTAGATGGCTGTAGAAAAAGTTCCTTTTCTGAAACAGCACTCAAATTTCTCGTAGTCATCCAGCCAGAAGAAGAAGTCACCATTAATCAAAGACATCTTTCCAATAAGTAAATCCCTAAGTCATCGTAGACTGGACAGTAAAACACAAAATGAATCTTGCTTTCAGTTTCACCATACTTACACAACAACACTCTTCTTCTTCTCTCTTCTTCTTGGATGGCGTTAAACCTACCAATATCAACCACTAGGGGTAAAGTTTCCGAATGCAGCTGTGAACATAAAGATCTGTGACTTTTTATGAGATTTAACTTCACATTTATACTCTTTCTAATGACTTTTTCACTGAAAACAAAGCAATGCATCTTAAAGGTCAAACAGTGTCCTCAACACAAGATTTTGTACAGACATAAAACCCATTCACAGGACTCCAAAAAAAAAATAGTGCCTCACCCGCTGCTGGTCTTAAAAATGTCTCAGGATCAGATGGAAGATTGTTTGGAAGGTCGGTGACATCTTATTGTACAGCTTGTTTTTGTTGGGAGCCGTTTATTTGTCCCATGCATCGACCCAAACTTAAAGTCTGTACGATAAAGTCTCCTGACCTCTGCTACAGATCACATCAATAATCTGGATCACTTTTCTCAGGAAAAACAGCTTCTTAGAGGTTTTGTGAAGCCTTGGGCCTCTGACGGAGCTGCAGTGAAGCTGGATAACCATTATCATTCTTCACTCTGCTCTGTTTGTAGCTTTGTGCCTCGTTTGTTTATCCCACTTTGTCTTTGTGAGTCTTTTCTAACGCAACATTTTTATTGTTCTCTAAACTAAGAGGGTTGACTGGCAGGTGTGAGAGCGCTGATAAAAGGAGCGTGAAGCAGTGATTGGGTATTTATGGATCAGACGTCTTCCTCTCTTTCTCGCTCTCCCTCTGAAGAACAGCTGTGGTCTCTGAATCCTGACTGACGTGAAGCCCCGAGCTCTCATGAAGTGGAGCGCTGCTGTTTGTTTGGTTCTGCAGAATCAGAGAAAATAAACTGAGTACGGGAACATTAATCAAAGACAGAACTGTTGCTTTTCACTTCCATTGTCCCAGAACCTCCACCAGCACTGAGCACATTGTTTCATGGCAGATCAGTACACACTCATATGTTAGTGTGTGTTTATAGGAGCTGGCATTTTTAATCAGCTGTAGACCTTCAGTCCATCAAATGACAGACCTTTGAACCTGAGGACGTGCTGCACATCGTTTTCTCATCAACCGAACACATGGAAAAGAAAATACAGAAGTCCTTAACATCCAGTCTGCGTCACTTAAGATCGATTACAGTTTAGCTTGAGCTATCAGAAACATGGAACATGATTTCCCTTGTTTCTTCAAGTTCCCATATATTGACTCACAGAACGACATCATTATGTTTGGTGCAGATATCAGAAAGTTGGATTAGGTTTGGTTAATCTGACTGTCTGTGCACTATTTTATCTATTCTATTAAAGTTTTTTTGTTTGTTTGTTTGTTTTAGTAAATGTGCATTTATTTCATGCAGTAACTATTTTGATGTTATACTTGCTGCAACTTCTTAAAAATCAAGCAATGATTTTCCTGAAAATGTGTGAGTGGATGATTTCACCAGAGTAGACAATTTAAAAAGGACCAAAATAAAACTGCAGCCAACTATAGTGATATGACAATCCTCAAGGTGGTAGAATATGTTTTTTAAAATATTTTTAACAGGTTTTTACAGAAACTTTTTATCATTTTGATGAGATGTAGGTCTTTGAACTCATGGTTTGAATATGGTATTTTTGGCTTTACAGGGTTAACACAAGCTCTGTAAGTAGGGTGACCATACATCCTCTTTGCCTAGACATGTCCTTGTTTTTGGAGTGGGATTTTTTGAAATTTCTGCACTCTGCCACATGCCTTATTCTGAGGCACCAACCTGTCAAGATATTGAGCATGCATAAAAACATGTTCTGACTGCTTCAGCCGTGCTCTCAGACAGAAAATGCTAAGGTCAAAATGCACTTTAACAGATGAGTTGCAGAAATGCCATATTGACCGAATATAGGACGAGGGTTTTTTCGTTGAAAGTAGTGTGACCAAGTGAGGTCGTCTCATTATCGGTGTCTTACTATTGACGCATGCTGATAACAGTAGGGTGGCTACAGGACAGCAACAGCAGAGGGCGCCAGTTTTTAGTAAAGCCAGTGACCTCACTGTGGTGACCTGTCAATCACAGCGGAGACGCAGTGACAGGAGATGAAAAATGAAGAGGTTGTCAACAGGAAACTGAGGCGGAGTTATGATGCTGGCTTCAAGATAACTGTTTTTAATGTGGGCCAATACAGATCTGCCCCTGTTTCCGTCATATACTGTCCGCAACGCTGTCACCTCTGTGTCAGCTGAAAATTTAAACCTCTCAACATCTAAATGAAACTTGAACTAAGATTTTTAGGCATTATTTATTTTTTTAGTTGTTGCACTAGAGATTTTTTTTCCTTTTCATTTAAGCAAGAAGTGAGGAATTATTTATGTTTACATTAAAGAAATTCTTCACTTTAAATAGAAAATAAATGTAAGGCTTCTTTGTCGTCTTTGGGTACTTTTGCAGGATCTCCAAGAAGCCTGTCCTCTGTTTGTGTTTTTAGAATATGGTTACCCTCAGTAAAGTGGTTTAATACCCAGTTTTCTTTAGATCAGGAAACACACAGGAATAGTTTGAGTCTTCATACTTTGAGTACATCATATTTCTGCTAATGTTGCTGCTTTCCATGTTTAAGCTCTGAGAGGGTTCAAAAAAGCCTCTCTCAGCTATAATCTGATTATTTTGTAATCAGTGTTTCTCACAAAAAAAGGAAAACAAAGAAAATAGACAAATTAAAATTTCCTGGAAGGATAAATATAAAAGCAGTCTTATTGGAATCAGTTAAATCTAAGCTTTCCTGCAGGATTTATCTCGTTTGAAGCTGCACTAAGCACCGCTCTGTTCGCTTTGTGAGTGTGTGTGTGTGTGTGTGTGTGTGTGTGTGTGTGTGTGTGTGTGTGTGTGTGTCATGTGAAGGCCCCTCTGTGTTTACAGGGCCAGTGAGCAGCGATCCACAGTATAACCATGGGTGCTGGTGGGGGTCATATCGGTGCTGCACACTCAGCAGCAGGAAACAAACACGGAGGTGTCACGCTCAGACCTCAGCTTTATAATTGGCTGCTAATTAGAAAGAGTCTGACCCACTGCAGATTATTCTGCAGGGAGGAAACTGACAAAGAATGGCCGAGACAACATCACCTGAAACCATTTTAACTGCACGAGAGGCTCCATGTAGGAAACAGAAGAATCCTGCAGCAGGATCATTCAGGCTTCAGACTTTATTTTGTACCTCTGATTATAGTTTTATTGCACATACGTCAATAATCTCATGATAGCAGCAACATTCTTTTTATCCCTGTAATGCAGGATATTTTCAGATGCATCCAGAAATCTATGTTTCAAGAGTCCGATTAATAAGTCAGGATAAGCAAACATTTGAGCCAAACTCATAGACGTTCCCTCCGGCTTTCCTCCACTCTAACTCTGAATGGGAGGTCGGGCTGGCTGCAGATGCCAGAAACAAAAAGCCTCAGGTTACAGGGAGAAAATAAAAGCCCAGCTCGGGACGCAACACTTCAACAAGTCCATTATTTTAAGGAGAGCTTTTGTTATCTGGCTCTGCTGTCCCCATCTGGAGCCAAAGCTGTGAGGAGCAGCGTGCGAATCGCTGCGTGCACATGAACCCGGAGAGTTAAACACAGACACAACATAGACAGACGACAACATGTTCAAATCAAAGCAGAATATTTCATCTCTAAAACAGAGTTTTTCAGTCTGCTGTGTGAGTGTGTGTGTGTGTGTGCAGAGCAGACACACACTCACACACATGAAACAAGCTGAACTGCTTTTGTCACCTGATTTTTCACGCTGAACTCTCCTCTATCCAAAGAAACCATTGGATTGTCTACAACCTGATCTATCTGTGCTCTGGGACTGGTTCAGGTCTGGTCTGTAGCTCTGCAGCTCCTCAAACACAGTCATGTCCTCAACAGACTGTTTCTGATCTGCCTTTTAAAAAGTCACTTTTTTCACATTTAGCTCAAATAAACTCGCTTCTGAGCTTTGTCTGACTCCAAAGAGGAATTCAAGTCTGGTCACAAACCGCAGACATCCATATTTTACTTTACTTTGTATAAAAAAGGATGATTCGTTAGAAAATCCAGTGCAGCACTTACAGTGATGGAATAAAGACAATCAACAACAACATTAGAGAGCGATGTTGCATCCTGAGAGCACTCTACAGTGTGTCCTTAGAAGAGGTTGTGTTTTATAGCCTGTTAAATGATGCTTTAAGGGATAAACATGAGGGTGAAATATCTTCTACTGTTGGATGATATCATTATAAATAAATGAGTCCAGTTTTATAGCGGGTACATTAACGGTGGATCACGACAGGGTTTGGACACCTCTGTGTTTGTGGTGAAACGTTAGACGTGAGGAGTACTAAACTCTTCTTCTAGTGTCATCTGAATTCATGCACCAACCCCAACTGAACCTCCAATGAAGTGAGGACATTGTGTAAAATGTAAATCCGCTTTGTGTTTGTCCTTTTCAAATGAGCTCAGGCCCACGTGATAAGATCTTTTACACAATGATGTCTGTTTTTAATGCAGTGCCACCCAAGGGGTCAAAGGTCATAGGCATTCAATGTTAGTTTTCAGTATTACCACTAATGTGCAAAGATGTTTCTAGATTCTCTTCTGTTTATGGACTGTAGATGATGGAATCCTTAAATTCCTGCAATTGAACGTTAAGAAACATTGTTCTGAAACTGTTGGACTATTTCTTAACGCAGTTGTTGACAAGAGGTGAACCGGGCCCATCTTTGCTTGCGAAGGAGTGAGCCTTTGTGGATGCTCCTTTTATACCCAATCATGACACTCACCTGTTTCCAATCAACCTTTTACCTGTGGAATGATCCAAACAAGTGTTTTTTTAGCATTCATAAACTTTCACAGTGTTTTGTTTCCCCTGTCCCAGCTTTTTTTGAAACATGTTACAGGCATCCATTTCAAAATGAGCAAATATTTGCACAAAAACAATGAATTTATCATTTTGTACATTTAATATCTTGTCTTTGTAGTGAATTCAATTGAATATAGGTTGAAGAGGATGTACAAGTCATTGTATTCTCAATCCTAGCTTCATTGGAATTGAGGTTGTAATCAAGTTTTTCATGTATAAATGCAGAATTTATATGCCAAGGCCAGGATATTAGGAGTATGGTTGTAGAAGTGCACTCACTTTCATTTTGAATCACCTCTACTCAGTGGGAAACCAGAGGCAGCAGGTTGAGGACCTCATATGCTTGAATTATAGTTTTTCTTCAAGTATCAGATAGCCATGAGCAGAATAACTTAGTTTTTGAATGGATGTTTACCCCAAATCTGAGTCACAAAGCTCTGAACACATAACATCTGATTGTGACATGAGGTGAATTTACCGGAGAGAAGAATATTTCTGAGGTTACAGATCCTCTAGAGTCGTAAACATCAGCGGTGAACTTTATTTCTCACATCCTAAATATCATCGCCTCATCCCATCACGCTCAGATTACAGCTCTCCTTTCATTTCACCACCTCATCTGATCGCTCCTGTCTCTCCTTTTCATCCCTCCTCTTCCATCTCCACCTCACTCCCTCCTCAGCGGCTCCAGAGGCTTATTTGGGCGCTTCTTCCCCCGAGTACGCGTTGAATCGAGCTCGCTGAATTCCTCTGGCGCTGGCTGTGCTTGTCTTGGAAAAACAACAGAAATCACAAAGGAGAGCGGAGGAGATAAGATGTAACACACGTCAGAGCTCGTCTTCAGAGGCGAGAAGCTCATTAAACACATCTGACAGAACCTCGGGCCTCCTCTGGTTTTATAGGTTTCTGTTCTTCACACCCTGAACCTTCAGTGCCCAGAGTGAGTTCAAACCCTCTGTCCTCATCGGGATGGTATCACCATTTCACTCCTCTGGCGAGATACTGTGACATTTTTAGAGCACGCTGTGAAACACAAGCGAGGGGAACAGCACATATTTTACAGTTTGCGAATCTTTGAGCCGTGCCAATTAGACAAAACACAATCACCATATTAGTCCTCCTATCTGCTCTCATCACAAATACAGATTATTCAAACTGCGTGTCCAAACTGCGGCTATTCGTTCCATCAGAGACGTCCGCCGCTAACAGCAAGTTTTCATTTCAATGACTTCACTTATTAGACATTCCTGCAGCACTTATCTGCATTAGATCTCTCTAAACACTGGGAGATGCAGAATTATTCCGTCATGAATAAATATAACAAAGTGAGGCAGGCTGTATTTTGAGCTGTTTGGAGAAGTGAAGGCATGCGCCGCATGCTGCCGATGTTCCTGTGTAATATGCTGAGAGCACACAGGCCTCCTGGAGGTGTTTTCAAGTTGATGTGACACCTTTCAAACACACACAGCATCTTTTTAGTCTGGTTCCAGCGCTGCCGTCTGATGAAGGTCAGATCTACTCACATCTCTTCATGTTCAGCTGGAAAGAAAAGGAGTTTGGTGGAAACACTCGAGGTCTTTGTCAGGGCGAGGTGCTCCTGCAGCGTGTCACCTCGGAGAGTTTGGGAGCAGGAATGTGCCGCTGTGTGTTTATGTGTGTGAGGGGCTCATGCTTATGAAAAGTCGTTTGGATGAGACATTTTGTCCTAAAAACCAGATTCGCTGTCACGCTATCATCCTGCTGTGAGTTAACCTTCTACACAGGTCACAGATATACCGTACACAGAGCTTACAGGTTTCTCATGCTAACGTTACACCTGCTAAAGGCCTCCTAATATAACCCTTCTTGGTCAGCACCCAGGTGTCTGGCTGTGCCTTTAAGTACACTTACATGAAGTGCACGGCGTACACTCTGCATGCTCTAACACAGAGCACAAAATTTTGCAGGGTGGTGTCATCCCAAATCAAACACTGTAGCAGTGCACTTACCAGAAAGTATGGTCATACTTCACAGGTGTTCTTCTAATATTCATTAGTTCCAACCATCAACAATCATTTGATCTGCTCCTGCCCCCTCCTTTATGTAGTCAATATGGCGACCATTGAGGGTGAGAAGTTTTCCACACTCAACTTTTTGATGAAGTGAAGTGTAAGTGCAGAGTATGCGATTTGGGACACGGCCTGTATGTCTCTGTCTAGCAGCCAACGGAAAAGTAACATTACCGACAGCACCCTCTTATGTCAAAGGAAGGTATTAATATTCACTTTTCATCTCACTGATTTGAAACAGCTCTTTGTGAGCCAAATACACACAAGTGTCCTGTCAAAAAGTATGTGAAAGTATCCCTTTGGATGCCAAATCTGCACTAAAGGGCCTTCTTGTGAGCAAAAACACACACTGAAGTGTCATCCTAGTTGGTGAACGACAGTAATCTGCCCCTTCGGCTGGTTTATACATGATAACTTGCCCTCTTGGGAGTCAAAACACATGTACAAGTCACCTCTTAAGGTTAACTGCACTATTGTTTGTCTTGATGCCAAAAGAATTTGCAAAATGCAAAAGCATTTTATAAATCCAAACAACCTAAAAGCACCAGAATCTGTGTTGGACTCTGTGAAAGACTCTGAAGTGTATCTTAAATCTAGTGTGATGTTTGGATTTCACTTGTGCAACTCAGTATCTCAGTTTTTAAACTACATGTCTTCAAGAAAACAACCCAAGACCTTGTTTGAGTAGCTTCTTGAAGACGGCCCAATATTTGGGCGCTGGTCTGGTAATTAGGTCTTTGAGCAAGTGGCCCAACTTTGAATCTAGCATGAAGTCCTTTTACTTCACCTATCTCCTGGTTAACTTCTCTGTTCTCTTACCTTTCTCTTTCTACAATGATATACCAAAGCCCTCAAAATACATCTTTAAATCAAAAAGCAGTTGTATAACTGGTGCTTTTCACTGAGATGTATCCAAATGTGGATACTTCTATCACTTAATGTCCGAGTGGATTTGTCCTCCCTGACCTCCTTCATTTCCCTGAGCCGCTGTGAACTGACGGGACGGTAAAGTTTTACAGCAGCAGCTCAGATTTGATCTGCAAAGATGGAAAGAAGAGAAAACTCCTGAAATCCCAGACTGAAAGTAAAGGTCTGCTCTGTGTCAGCTGCAGTCTGCGACAGACACAAAACTTAAGGTGAATATCTCAGTGACACTCTGATGAAAACAGCCAGTAGCTGACGTTTTTCTCCTCGCTGACTTTAACTCATCCACTCCTCAGACGTCAAGATTCCTGAGGCACCGTGTGCTGATGTAACGCTGCTCTCAAACACGTTTAGAGCAGAAAACATAGTGAAGGGTTCAGGGAACGGCAGCGGAGGGGTGACAGTAATGATGCGCGGCAGGAAACACACGTTCTGCTGCCTCAGGTCTCTGCTGTTCAACCTGAGAGCTCAGATAAGAGTTGGCACCTCCTGCAGAGCTTAAAGAGGACACCAGAAAACTATCCATAGGAATCAATTCATCAAGTTGAGTCAAATATAAAACGACTGGATGCTTTTCTTTGGTTTGCTGATTGTGCTGCAAAAACTGAAATCCACACAAGTCGTTATGTCTTAACTTAAGCAAAAACTGTCTTATTATTTTTTTATATGAGCTACATTCAACTGATAAGTCCAGGAATATGTCTTATTTCAAGATAACTTAAGACAAAACTGAGGTATGAATTGCTTGTAACAAGCCAAAAAAAATCTGCCAATGGGATGATAATTTTTTTTTTTTATTAAGACATCTTTCTAATTTCAAGAGACTTCACAAGTGAATTTTTGTTATTCCATTGGCAACTTTTATTTTTTTTTTTACTTATTACAAGCAATTCGGACCTAATTTTTGTCCTTACATAACTTCAACTAAGAACCTCAGACTTCAAATCAAGAAAAAGAAGATCATTTTTACAACAAATAAGACATAGGCTTATAAGACTTACTTAGATTTCAGATTTTGTAGTGTGCAATAAAACAGATCCACAGATTCTTTCACTTTTCTGTCATTTGTAGGAAAAGAGACTCAGGAAACACCTTGAAATTTTTCTCCTTCTGTCTTTGAGGATAACTTTTACACTTTTTAACGGACAGACTCTTTCACTGTGAGGTTGGATGATGTTTGAGACCGTGGTGTTTGTTGACCTGTGAACAGGAGAGCTCTGTGTTGGTGAGTAAGAGCTGCAGGTTTGAGCTCAAAGATCCGCATTCACCATCAGTCAGATTGATCTATACATTTTCAAAGTACTGTTACTAATCAAACTACGAAACCCTCACTTCCTGCTGTGACAATCCTAAAGCATTCCCCAGAATCCCCTTTACTGTCCTTCCAAAAAGCACCTGAAGAAATGTAAATACTGCTCCTCGGGAACATGGTTTCCAAGAACTGACATCATGGAGAGATGAGAGAGAGTTGGTTATTATTAGAAGTATATCTGCCGTGAGTTACACTAACACATTGATGATGTGCTGTTTATCGCCGCTCCTGTTTGCCGCGGTCACCCAGTGCTCCAGGAGTATTTCTGGACCCTTAAACATACAAACACAAACAAAACATCCATCACTTTCACTTCAGATGAAGGTTGCAAAGACTTTAAATCTTTTTATTATCATTCCAGGAGTCATACACTAGTTAATGAGACGTCTTGAAGGTTTGACTGCCACTGCACTTTGTTCAAATATGACTAAAGAGGAATAAATAGTGAAGCTGGAACAGTGAAGTCTCAGATGATCCAGAGGAGACTCATGAGTCCAGGACGGAAAAAAATCCATATCTTCTATCAGATATGTCATCTCTGCTCCTGTTAAAAACAGACTTTATCTGATTCTCAAACCATCAGAATCTGTCTGTTTCAAAACTTCACCTCATATGCTTCATCAGGTTGTCTGCAAACTGTTCGGTATTTGTATGACATTGTCAAAGTATGAACAGTCAAAAATCAGATTGTTATACCATATGAAAAACTTGGGTTCTTCACAATTGAGTCACTAAGTTCGTTTTACAGGTTTCTTTACCAACAAATGAGTGAAAGAACTGCTCCAATAGCATTACAACACCTGGGACGTCCTACTTGTTTGGGGCCATGATGTCACATCTGTAGCCTGTACCCTGATTATTGACTCTCCTTTCCACCAGAGGAATCCAGAGTTCAAACATATCAAAAGTGTTGTTTCATCAAATTATTCCAAGTGATGTTGCGTATGTTCTCATCAGCCTCTCAGTCTTATAGCATTTCCTCCTCAATGTGAATCTGACAAAGTTCAGTGTTTGATTTATTTAAAGTTCTAGCTGCAAGAAGAAAGTCCCATCGCATTCTGTTAAGTTCACACCCCAGGACAGCTTGTGATGGCCAACAAGCACTATGTTTGTGCCTGGCCAATAGTAAACAGTATTCTTGGATAAAAGCTCTAATAGAGGGTCTTTTGTTTGTTAACAGAGCAGACAATCAATCTAGCAGCTAACCAATCCTCTTAATATTCCCATGAAGCCAGCAGGAGCCATTTAGATCATTGGTGAGACATATTTATTGCCTTGCATCTTCATAGATATTCTTGTGTCCATGACTTAGAACAACCGTTTCAGGATTTTTTGCAAACCTCGCCACAAAGAGAGCAAAGTTGACTAAAAAGAGAACACTGAGGACTGACAAAGCTGTTTTTTATGCACAGTCTCCAGCCAAGAGTGTGGACAGTGAGTACAACTCTGCTGTTGTTTGGTCGCCTGGGACTAAAACTCCCTAACTCCAAAGAAGTATTACCTAGAAAGCTAAAATTTCACTTAGATGTAGTTGACAAGGTGTAGAAGTGATGTGGTGGATGTTTTAATGTCTGGCTTGAAGTATCTTGAAGTTAATGATTTTCAAAAATGGACACAAAAAACAAAGAGAAAAAAGGTGTTTCAGCTGCATTTATCCTGATGTGGACTTAAGCCGCATATAAAACAAGACATTTTCTGAAACTAGAGATTTTAATCTTAGAGGTGCCACTGATGGATTTTGACCTCATAGTTTTTCAGTTAGAACTTTTGGGAGATAGTAAAGCATTCTATGGTATGTAGGCCATAATTAGTTGGGATGTAAGGGGTTAAAGAGAGTCTCTTGCTTCAGCAGTTACGTCTCTTTCCAGCTCAGATCCGTCTGATTTACTCGGTGACACGCGACAGGACTGAAGAACAGTAGCCCCTGAGCTGGCGGCCTGACAAACGAAGACTTATTAATGGTCAACGTGGCCTCTTTTTGAGTGGGACACTGGAGGAAGCCGGGGAATGCATGGAAATGCTTGAATGGAAAGTGGCAGAGTGGATTCCAGGGAGGTCTCGGCTTGTTTTGCAGCTGATGGCGATGGTGCGTTAAAGCTTGTCACACAAAGCGCAGCAGAAGTACACTCTCTGTAAACTTTCCGGGAGCTTTTTAAACACAGAGAGTGCCAGCCTGCCCGAGCAGAGACGGAGCAGGAGGCACAGACGAAATGTCAACCTGTGTTAGATTCTACCTTTGTATTTATATTAGCGTATGTATTTAGATTACATGGCTTCTTTGTGTTGAGCAAGTTAAACACACAGGCCATTACTCAGGGTGCCAGCAGGGAGCCTGTTCAGGGGCTCAGAGGAGCGCTGGTGTCATCCAGGATGGATGGAGTGATCACAGACAGATCTCTGAACGTCATCAACATATTCACACCATTTTACAAAGAGACTGCAAAAGAAGATTTCTTCTCCTCATAATAAATTCAGTTGGGGTGTTATAAAACAGAGTGGGACTGAACGATTTTAGAAAAAGATCTAATTGCAATTTTTTGGGCAGATATTGCGATTTCAGTTCAATTCATAATTTTCTTCAAATCAAGCTTCAGTGTAGTTTCCACAATGTACAGACACATTTATGAATTTGACAGAAAATTACATCAAACTTAATCAAAATCTTTTACTCTGATGTAAGGATAATAACTGAAGGTCAGAATTGATTCTAACTTTTAGATAAAAAGTCAATATTTGAAGATAGAAAGTGGAAATTTTGAGAAGTGAAGACAAAATTCTGAAAAAAAAAGTTAAAATTTTGAGTTAAGAGTCCAAATTTTAAGAAATCAATTTAACATTATGTGAAGAAAGTCTAAACTTTCACATTTAAGATCAAAATTTTGAGATAAAGACAAAAGTCTGAGATAAAAAGTCAAAATTTTTGGATAAAACGTCAATTCTTTTAAGATAAAGACAATATTTTAAAAAAAAGTTTTGAAATTGAAAATTGAAATTTTGATATAAAAATTCAAAATTTCAAGTCAAAATTATTAAAAAGCTTTTGAGATGAATAGTCGAATTTTTGACCTTAAAATACAATTCATCCTATTTCTAAACTGGACTTTTGTAATCATAATTTTTGTTATAACGACTGAAAACAAAAAGAGCTTTCTTTGACTCTCAACTTTTAAAAATGATGTAGAGTAAAATATCCTTAATTGTGTTAAGAGAAAAAAGATTAAATACAAAACAATTAAAAAAAGACTAAGTTCAAAAAGTGATAATGAAAAAATACACTGAAATAAAATTCAACAATTCCAAGGAATAAGGGATCTTCCCCAACAGTTGTACATTCAAAGGACGTGTGTGTAATATAAGTAACAACAGATCCTGAGTCAGTCAGTAGCAAAAAAAATCACAGCTTTAAAGATCACATGATCATGATGTTTGAAATTGAGATTTCGATCAGAAAACGATAAATTGTTCATCCCTACAACAGAGTGACGCCTCTGTGAGACTTACTGTTTACGGTCCGACCCAGTCTCTCCACAAACACATGATGAGCAGATTCAGTGACCACTAAATGTTATTTTGCAGACACATCTGGAGGCTCTGTTCGTGTCTGACTTTTTTATGACATGAAATATTGTACACGATTAAATGTCAGATAACAATCACCCCACATTTCCAGACTTCCATATTAATTGGCTCGTGTTTCTTATTAAAGACACGTTCCAGATTCTGTCCGATAACTGCGTCACCTTGAATTTTATCCTTCTTTGGCCCAGAAATAATAATCATATCTCGTCTTTGTTCCTGCAGAAGCTCTTAAAAGCAGCCCTCAGTGTTCCCGGATCAGTCTGAGCTGGGTTCAGATGAGGTCATGGTCACTCCTCCTCCTCTTTGTGGATTTGTCCGTTTCTGTCTTTTACTTTGAAACAGAAAGGATGTGATGAATTCTGATCATATTTTCATGTTGAGCTTGTAATAAAATGTTTAAAGCAGCTCAGGGTTTGTTAGTAAACCGTCTCTCTGAGCGTGTAGTGGATGACGTGCAGGATGAGGCCCGAGACGCTCAGGGTGAAGAGCAAACACAGCGCTTCTCCCTCTCTCTGTCTGTTTTTGTCTCAGTGTGTGATATTTGACATATTTGGACCTTTGACCCCCTCAGCTTGCTGTCCTGCAGCTCAGCCTGATGCTCTGACATCTTCACACCTCACCTCGGAAACGGATCGGTCTGCTCTGAGATACACTGCAAAAAGCTAGCCCTCACAAACAAGGGAAAAAAACACAAAAATTAGGGGTATTTTACTAAAATTTAGCAAAATTATCTGCCCGGTGAACAAGAAAATTTGGCTTGTCAAGACTTTCCAAAACAGGAAAAAACATCTGACCACAATGAACCCAGAAACACCCTAAAATTGGTGTATTTCACAAGTAACAAGCACATGTTGGCATTGTCCCGACATAATGTTACACTGTAAATAAATAATTAAAAAAAAACTCTAAAAATGAGTTTAAAAAAGTAATACAAAATATTTTTGCTTGTTATTAGCAGATGAAAATCCACCAAAGGAACAAACGAAAATTCTTTTTGCAGATTTTCTTGAAATGAGATATTGGATTTAAACTTGACCAGTTAAGAGAGACCTTGAAAATAACTAGTAAAACTCATGTTAGCCATATTTTCTTGTATTGGAAAGTTGTGTTTCTCGTAATAAGCTTACAACAAGATGCACTGAATGATGGATATACACCAAGTATTCACACAGCAGAATTCCTTTGAATTCTGTCGAAACCCAAAAAAAAGCAGGACTTCACTTTTTAGAGAAAAAGGAGACTACAAAGAGTAAAAATACGACAGAAGCAAAAACAACCAGAAACTATTTGGTATCTCTAGGGTTACAGTCCTTTAATGGAAATGATTTGGCAGCTCACTTACAATACCATTGCAGCCTAAAAAGGGGGTGCGGCCCACTGTTTGGGAATCGCTTATCCAGAAAGTTCCATTATCTGACTGAAATGTTCCCCTTTCGGTAACTGTGTCTTGCATTGTTTGGCATGAGATATTTTGACTAGAAATTACAGGAATATACTTGGTAGGCTACTGAGTTTTTGCAGTGTATTTATCGTGAAGTTTTCCATGTCCACCACATGGAGACCTGAAATATGCTGATAGAGAAGTTGAAGAATTTCTGGAGAAGAACATGAAGAATTTTTAGAAAGCTTGTTTTTCTTAACACTCAGACTCTTCTGGTGAACCGTGAGACATTAACAGATCCTCTTCTCTAGAATATCTTAATCTCTCTTGGCATGTACGACCAGACGAGACTCGATGCACGCTCCTGCTGCTGCTGCCGCACGCCACGGTTTAACACTATCCCTGTGAAGTGTGTGTGTGAGTGTGAGTGTGTGTGAGACATCATCTGTTAAACCTGTCAATGAGATGCTGAGACTGGACTCTGTGTGAGCGATGAGGAGGAGACGCTGGGCTAAACACAATGAAGAAGGAGGACGCTGGAGGACGCAGCTGCACACAGTGACACATTCACCCTCTTCACACTCAATCTGCAGACTTTCTGCAGAACCAAAGTAAACACCTGACAAAGAAATGTGAAACAATGAGAAATACAACACTGCAAAAACTGAAATCCAAGCAAGTCATTATTGCTTACTTTTGGTATTTAAAAAAAAAAAAAAAACTTTTTTGACTTGATACGAGCCACATTCACCATTACCAGCCCATGAAATGTCTTATTTCAAGTTCCTGCGGTGCAACAGCAGTGTCTAGTGGCTGTGGTACTGGCAGAGATGTTTGTGAGATGTTAGTGCTCTTATCAAAGGGCTAGGAATCCTCTTATATTTCACAGATTAAGGATTTTACCCATGTCAACAATATCAACTTCAAAATTATCTTAGCTGACAATTTTACTGTTACAGCCCATCATGTAAGACAGATGACCAGAACTTGATAATGACTGGCAAAGTTAAAATTCCATCTATTGGCTTGCAAGTTGGATAGAAAAGATCATAGTTAAATGTTGTCCTCTGTTCATTGATAATGTGGCGTTGTCCATTGGTTGTTTATTCCTCTATCAGCTGAAGTTACAATTTCACTGCTGTAAACCTTGATTGCCTCAAACATGCGAATCAGCTCCTACATCCTGTATATCTCATGAATAATCAATTAGCCATGAGCTGATTTCAGAGATCAGTAACTTTGCCACTGAACAAGATGGAGTTTCACTACCTGGTGGTCACACAAAGAATGTTGGTCGTATAAAATATGGATAAATAATGATATAGATAATATCATTTCTGCTCATGTTTTTAATCATTTGTTGGTGAGCAGTAACAGTTTCTGTAGTATTTTCTGGCTGCGCTCATTGAAACAAATTGTTCATTATGGAGCTTTTAACACCACAGCAATGGCCGCTCCTCAACTTCCAGTGTTTCTCAGGATTCATCTACAAAGGCAAAAATAAGGTCTTGATTGCTTGTAACAAGTCAAACAAGTGGGGTAGGAAATATGTTTCTTTTATCAAGACATGATGACTTTAAGAAACTTAATGAATCAATTTTTCTCACCCCTTTGGCAGATTTAAAAGCATTTCAGACCTCATTCTTGTCTTTGAATATTTTGTAACAAGACATGCTTCGAGACTTGTCATTTGAATGTGGCTCATATCAAGCATTATAATATGTCTACTGAAAATAAGACACAATCACTTGCTTAGATTTCAGTTTTTGCCTGGAACGAGAAGACAAAGCAAGAAAAAAAGGATGAATTTATTCAACGACTGTATCAAAGAAACAGTAGAGAAGATAAGAAAGATATAACATTAACTTTGAAAATGAGGATTTTTCATCAGTCTCAGGGATAATCATTGATGAATAGTCTTAGCTCTTCACCTGCCGCCTCCTGTAACGTGCAGCACAAACAGTTATTGTAGCCTCTCCTTGTTTATTTGAAACATGTGACCTTCGACCTTTCTCCAATGCGTCCTGCTCCATAAGTTAGAGCAGCTCTGTGTACGCCTCGACTGTCACTGCTGCTTTTAGGGGCCTCTAGACTAAACCAGAGCGGTCATAAAACAGGTAACAGTGAGAGAGGATGCTGCTTTAAGGATTCAGGAAAGTAATCACTCAAATCCAAAAACATGGAATACTTTATTTTGATTGTTTCAATATTTTATTCTCCGTCATCTCCTCTGTCGTTGCTCACTTCTTCATCTCTCGAACTGTAACTTTGCTCAGCTCTGTCACGCTGTCGTCTCCTCTGAATCCCGTAAATGCTGGATGATGAAGTAGCTCTGTGTTTTCTTGGATTCTTCTTCAAAAGCTTGGCTCGTTGTTTAAGGGCTGGAGTGGGCTGGGCTCAGCGGCGTGGAGCCTGCTCTCTTTAAAACCAGGTCCTCTTTGTCACTTGACAGCTGACTGCCGAACAGCTTAGCAAACACTGCCTGTTATATTTTCCATTTGAAAAATACTCGGGGTCGGGGAGTGTGTGCATTGTGTATGTGTGTGTGTGTGTGTATGTGCAGCCAGATGGGGGTTTTCCTATAAACAAGTGTACAGGCAGTATTTAAACAGACTGTGGCACCTGACGCCAAAACACTCCTGACACTCTGTTTAGTGGCCGTCATTGCCATAAGTCACTTCAGAGGGTTGAGTAAATATTTTCATTCTGACCACATCCATGTTTATTATAGAAGCACAAAACTTCTAAATCTGTCCAAATCCTCTGTTAAAAAATAATTTAATAAAGACTCAAAGAGGAGTAGAGAGCGGACTCTTTGTCTGCGTCGTTGGACAAATCTGAGACAGCGCCTGGAGATAGAGGATTATAACTCCAAACTAAAAAGTATGAACACCAGTGTGTGCATCAGTTGACCACTTCTGTGCGGATTATCTTTTATAAACTGGTCCCAATAGAGTCGTAAATAAGTGGACGTGTGTTTTTCTGTCCGCTAATCAGGGAGTTCATATCCAAACGTGCAAAACAAATGTTATGAAGCAGAGTTTAGAGCAGACTCATTCCAGCGATCACTCTGTATTGATTGGAAAATAAATCCACAATCATCAGTTGGAAGTCCTGGACCTGAACCAACGTAAACATCAGTGGCTGCTGAAGCCTCCCGTGCGCCTGGCCCGGCTTCAGCTCAGCTGGTGGTCGCTGTGAGAGTGTGAGAGAGGCAGGACCAGACCAATGCACCAGATGTGACCACTCAATGAACCGTTTATCAATGAAAGACGAGCCGGCCTGATGAGGAGATCCACAGAAGGTTCAACGTGTGAATCTTTGGCTCCAAACAGAAAAACTAACAAACACACAGTGTTGTCATTCAGCGTGAAATACTGCAACCTGTGCTCCACTTTACAGGCAAATAAAACAAACACTGATTACAGGAAAGCTGCTCATGAACACGACAAAAAGTATTCTAAAGACGCCGTTAGAGGAGGACCTGCTTCACCTTAAGGTTTTCTCCAGACGCTGTTTAACAATAACCTCCAAAGACCCAGAGTCCACATATGTGGATGTTACATTTCTGCCTCACAGAGCCATGAAACTTCGTTGTTAAAACTTTGACCTCTTAGCCAAAGGGACACTGGTCGAGTTTTTGGTGATACCACAACCTTACATCCAGTTTAGTGAAAACAACCATATCTAAAACTTTTCAGCATCTTATTTTATCTTTTAATGTCCTCATTTAAAACATTTAATCCACACTTATTTTACATCTTTGAACCACAATAATGTTTTTCATCTCTTAAATTTGACACCCTGTGCAAACTTTTGACTTTATTTCATGAATTTGACTTTTTCTTTCCTTAAACTAATTTTAATCTCATTCATTTTTTTTTTTTCAGGTAAAATTCTTAATTTCTTTTTTGTCTTTAAATCCATGCTTGTGACTTTTTATAAAAAATGTTTGCTTTTTAGAAATACTCTTATTTTGAATTTTTACCTCCTCATTTCAACATTTTAAACTATATTTGTCTCATTTTTACTTAGTTTTGACATTCTGTCCATACTGTTGACTTTTGGTCGCTACATTTTGACTTTTGTTACCTTATTTTAACTTTTAACCCCCTTATTTCGACTTTTTTATCTTTAAATTGTTCATTTCTGTTGATTCTAAATGTATACTTGTGTCCTTTAATCTCCTAAAATTTCCTTTTAAATCTCCTTTTTTGGATTCTTGTTTTAACCGATGATGTCTCCCATCTAGATTTTCACATTCAATCCACACTTTTGACTTTTTATCTCCACATTTTAACTTTAATTTCCTTATTTTGAAATTTCTTTTCTTTCAATTTAAATAATTAATTTCTTATCTCAACTTTAAATCCATACCACTGACTTTACCTCCAGATTTTGACTTTTAAAATTTCCTTTTAAACTCATACATTTGTCTTTCTATACCTTCATTTTCACATTTAATCCATACTCTGACTAAACTCATAACACTTAAAACCAAACTGCCCTCAAAAGTTTCATTCATTTTGAAAAGCTGCACACATATTTCCACCCCACACCACTTGATCTGTTATCTCCATCACAGTGTCTTTAAATGTGACATCACACAAGTAAAATGCTTCAACCAATAAATTAAAGAGTTTGTGGTAATAAAGATATTAGCGACTCTCTTTCAGTCATTCTTTAACCTATGAGTCATCAGTGAGGAGCAGATAAAACAGCGAGCGTTCAGGCGTTTGATAAGAGGACAAACTTTTATCGGCTCATCTTCGTGGAGCTGCAGTGCCGCGTGTTTCAGCTCTCGTTGTGTTGACTCAGAGCTACAGGGCACTCAGATAGGATCAGACAAAAACCTGGACCTTTTGAAGAGGGCTTCATTCTTTTACCGTCCACACTTCTCCTTTCATTCCCCCCTGCAGACCTCTTTGAGTCACAGGTTGTAAAAGCAGCAGATTGTCTGATATTTATCAGTCTGAGCTAATGTGAAGCGGCACATTGAACCTGGGTGTTGTTGTTGTTGTCGTCTCTTTGTCTGTGTGGCGGTGTTTTCCTCCTCCTATCTGCACCTCGTCCCTGTCACAGTGTGTAAATCCTCAGAGTGGTCCCTATCTGTCTCTGGGTGGGCTCTGGTGGGCTTTTAAGAGCGGCCCATCAGTTAAGGTTTCATTAAAGAGGTTCCTCCTGATGCTGCAGAGGAGTCGTCCTCCTCCAGCCTTTTAGCAGACTCTGATTTACTCAGAAGGTTCTTCTGTCTCTGAGGTAAATGCTCCGCTCTGTTATTGTTTGCCCAGCTGATGTTTATGTACAGTTCAGCGTGGAAGTCCTTTTTGTTCCCTCTACCACACTGCTCCTAATCTCCTGTGTCAAGCTACGGCTGAGGAGATGCAGCGACTTCAGGATGGTTTCCCAGAAGAGGCGAGTGGAATCTAAGAAAGCTGCCAGAGCGTCTTTTTCTGAGCTTTAACAAAGAACTTTGTTCAAGTTTTTATCAAAGATAAAGTGAGCGCTCTCAGGTGATAACACAACCTTTGGCAGCCATGTTGGAAAGACTTTGGCAACGCAGGCTGCAGACGGCTGGCTCTGAGCGTGCTCGGCTTTATGGACACAGTTTATCAGACAAACTGAGGGAGAGACACCCAAACATTTGTGAGAGGAAGGTTTGAGTCCTGGATTTAGCTTTTTAATATAACCATCCTCTTATCAGCTCATACAGGCAGACACACAGAGTCTCAGCAGCCTCTGACCTTTGAGTAAAAACTGTTAGTTTGAGGTTTGGATGAGGAAAAACTGACCTCCTGAACACACAGGAAACCTTTCCTTGAAGAATCCTGTTACATTATTAAAGTTACAGCTAAAAAAAATTGATGATGGGAAAGTAAATCTTATAAAAAAATTCACTTTTCTTGCAAACATTTGAGATAGTAGTTGAACAGCCAGAAGAAAACACTCAAAAGGGAAGTACAACAAATCTAACTGCACTATAAAAATATTTGAGCATCATTTAGGCCATGTCCACACATAGCCGGGTGTCTGTGAAACCACATATATTTTTATGAGTCTTGACCTGTCATACATGCGAAACTGCAGTTTTATATCACTAAAAACGATCTTTTCTGAAAACTCCATCCAGAGTGAAGATTGTAGAAAACTCCTGGCTTATAAAGCTTAAATTATCTGGTAGTGAAATGAGTCTTTGGATCTCAAACATTACAGCTTGCACCAAAAAAGCCATTGAAGTCACATACGATACATGCAACATTTGTTTATGGCAGGCAGGAAAATGATGAGTGTAAATGATGCAGTTGTGTTAATTTTAACACTGATGGAAACACTTCTTGCTTGTTTATTTTTTCAAGTGCATTGATTTCCTTATGTTGAAGAGCAAACATCTTAATCAGCCGTCCAGGTTTTTATGTTAATTTTTTGCAGTTTGAGGGATACGATGATCCATCCTCCGCATAAAACTTCATCACCCTGAGCAGGATTCTTCCAAAGATATTCAACATGCACCGTGCAAAACCAGATCTTTCGTCTCACTGAACCTGTTGGATGTTTGTGTCTCTTTGAGGACATATTTTGTCTGCAGTGTGCACACTGCTGCCAGGTTTGGTTCACTTTAAAAGTGATGGTTTGGCTCTGAGCTCTCTTTCAGAATAAGAAAAATTTGGCTGCTTTTGGTGCATCATTCATTCTGAGTTATCAGGTTTAATGAGAGCTGAAAGCCAAATATCAGACAACCTGTGGAGGTAAACTTTGTGAGATCAGTGAGGATGCCTGACTTGCACAGAAACTCCCTCTTGGATCCAAACTGACCCTGAACAGCCGAATACTCCAGAATAATTTAACGTTTTGTGCATTCAAAACCATTTCTCTTGCAGCATGGGCCCTGGGGTGTAAATAAATCTTCTAATGACATCCTAACCTACTGAAGGAGCCTCTTTGAAACATGCTATTTTTACAGGGCGTTGCATAAATTTATGAGAGTTTTATTGTCCTGAAAGCATATAGGCTGTTCTCCAAACAGAGCTTATTAAAGAAAACAGTCACGTATGTTTGTGGGGCCCGTGTGGAGCTGATTTCAGGAGCTGACCGAGGGTATAGAGTGTAGATCAGCTGACAGAAACCTCCCCTCGTCTGTGATCTGAGCAGGAGATTCATGATTTAGACACACGAGACTTTCTGAGCTTCTGAATCTATATTGTGATGTGTTTAATGTTTATTCAGGTCAGTACTTAGAAGTTATCAAACATCTGGCTGCAGAGTCTGGATGCAGAATGAACCTGCTAAGGAGGCCTGTAGCTCTAGGAGACTGTCTAAGCTAAATCTCCCCTCCTCATGGTGTCTCTCTCTCTTTAAGGGGACCTGAAGTGACTCCAGGAGGAACATGTCACACAGTCAGGACTGAAGTGTGGGCCATGACGGCTGTGAAACGCTCTGAGGTCCTGGTCAGTGGAGCAGAGGACAGGCAGAGTCCAGGACACCTGCAGAGGACGGCACGGGGTCATGGAGGCACTGAGGAGAGGAGGAGGAACAGCCTGAGGGAGGAGCTGCTGCCAGGAGAACGGGACGGTAAGATATCTTCATGTTTACTTTTATATATATGCCACAAAAATGAAGATATCAAAAGAAGCTCTGAAATGATCAGTGTGGATACAGTTCATCCTTTAAATGATGAAACTACTCAGACGATCTTCTCCCAGCCCCCAACACAAACCACAAAGAGGCCGATAGCTGCACCTACAGGCTGCAAAACTCTCCTTTACCCCTTCCAGCCCACCTAGTTCTGGCCTGTATATAATATTATGTTTCAAAGCTTATAACTGAAAAATCTTAAGCTCAAAATTCATCTGTGACACCTCATTTGAAAGATTTAAGTCTCCTGTTTCAGGAAATGTCATGTTTTTATATGTGGCTAAAGTTCATAGCAGGCTAAATGCAGCTGTTCAAGAGTTTTTAGTCTCAGGTGACCATTCACCAGGTAGAGATGCACTCACTGTCTATGCTTTCATCCCAAGACTCTGTGCATAAAAAACAGCATCATCAGTACTCAGTGTCCTCTTTTTAGTCAATTTTGTTCTCTTTGATAAATGGTTCCCCAAAAAAATCATGGAATCGTAGTTTCTAGTCACAGATTGTACTTCCCCTGTTGTGTATGTGAATTTGAATAAAGCCACATGGCAAGAAAAAGGTCTCACTAATTATGGAAATGGCAATAGTTAGCTTCCTGTGAACAGTAAGGAGATTGGTTACCGTACAAGTGAGTAACGAAGCTGTTTGACGATAAACAACATTATAGAGCTATTACTTAAGACCACTGTGCGCTATTGGCTAATCAAGCCCAGAGCACTTGTTGGCTATCACAAGCTGTCCTGGTGTAAAATCTCCACAGAACACAATGAGAGCTAGATAAAACAAATGCAACCAGCTTTGCCAGATTCACACTGAGGAGGAAATGCTATACTACTGTGAAGCTGCTGTTATTGACAGACTAACAACGGACTTTACAGGAGAAATTTCACCACTTGGAATAATTTGATGAAACAGCACTTTTGATATGTTTGAACTCAGGATTCCTCTGGTAAAAAGGAGAGTGAATATTAAGGGTATGGGCTACAGATGTGATGTAATGACCTCAAACAGGTAGGATGTCACTATTGTTGTGATCACTACCTGAGTGGTTCTTTCACTTATGTTTTGTTGGTAAAGAAACTGCAAAACAAACTTAGTGTGTCAAATGTGGAGATTGCTTTCTAATGCAGTATAGCACACCAATGTTTTACAGTCACCATTTATACTTTGATGACTTGGTGGAACATAAGAGGTTAAAAAGCTCTCAATAAGTCCTTGTGTCTCTGCAGCTCAGATCTCTGAGATGTGTTGTTTTCTTGGACTTTAGGTTGATTGATGAAGTTTGTCTGAATCCATTAAAAGAAGCAGAGATTAAAACACAAACAAGCTCTCGTTACTTAAACAGAGCTGTTTTAAAATGAGATGGAGCCAACGAACACAGAGCAGGTAAACAGGTAAGAATGTGAGTCACACCTCTCTGCCAAGAGCAACCCAGGCCAGAGAAAACAAGAGTGTTTGAAGCTTTTATTGAATCCTCCTGATGATAAATCCATTCTGAAATATCTCCTCAGCTTCACATCAGCCGCTCACATCACAGAGCCCAAGGTGGAAGCATCCGAGGAATCCTGCGACTTAAATCTTTATTTTTAGACTCTGAGGAGAGCGAGAGAGCGACGCGGCGCTTCCATCTCAGAGCCGATAGAGTTTCCATGATGTCATGAGCGGCGAGGGGAGTGAGAGTAACTGAAGAGGACGAGGAACATAAACTGGAATCTCCTCCGACTCAGACGCTCGTTTAATCATTTCAGTCTTCAGATGTCAGGGGAACAAAACACGCTCCGAGCCTGGAGCGAGGAGGCAAAGAGAGTCTGCCAGAGATGACAGAGAGCAGAGTGAGAGATAAGAGGCTGACACACTGACCTGATCCTGCTGTGTGCTCAGGAGAACAGCTTTAAAACCTGATCTGATCAAACCTCATCAACATACACAATCAAAACCAGCTCTACACAAAACATGTCTCCATTTACTGGATTTTAACTTGAACTGTTAGAAAGATTGATTAATCTTGTATCCGTACAGAGTAAGGGTGTGCCATATATTATTGTCTATATAAATACCAGGATTAACTTTTTGATGAGAAAAATTTGTCATATTGAGATATTTACTCTGTAGAGACTCCACGAGGTATGACGTTCACTACTACATTCTTGAATAGTTGCTCAATAACTTGATGAGTCGGATGGTTCAGATTCAAAGTCCGATGATCAGCAAACAAAGTGTGTTCTGTAAAGAATATCAAAAACCTAAGGCCTAAACACTATAATGCACACCAGCGAGCACAAGTGCCGGCAAGAAGGAATGAAAACATGGCACTCCATCTTCCTTTTAGTTGAAAGTGCACCACAATCACAAAAATGTTATGTTGCTCAGTGAGAGGGAAAGTTTGGGAGCGACAGAGGTGAGAGACAAACAGCATTGACTAAAGTGAGTATTGATCAATTTGTGACTTTCAGGGTGTTTGGATAACATCGTTGGTGAGTAATATAGTTGTTTTTTTCAGTTATTTTTTTGGCTTTTTGTGCTTTTATTTGGATAGGAGATGGAGAACAGTGGATAGTGTAGGAAACAGGGTAAGAATGGGAAGTGACATGCGGGAAAGTGACCACAGGCTGGATTCAAACCTCATGGAGCACGACCTAAATTACTAGGCCATCTGTGCTCAATAGTAGTATAGTTTTTTGTTTTGTGTGTCAGAGAAATTGAGTGATTTGTGACAATCCTGTAAAACCTGATGATTGTGTGAGTAGTTGTCCAAAAATGCCTGGGAATTTACTGGATCTTATTGTAAATAAATGTATTTAACTATGCTATTTGCCAAACACATATCAGTTTATGAAACTTACAATTTATATGTGCAATATATTATTTAAAAAACTACACAAAACTTTCAGATTTTATAATTTTAGGTTCAGTGTGTGCTCTAAAGCATCATCTCAAGGTTGAGGCACAATACTGAGATATGAATAAAATGTCACATTGTTCAGTATGGAGAGCAAAAGCAGGAGGAAAAAAATCCAGACTAAAGACATCCATAGGAGGATACCTGTCTCTGTAAACAGATATCTGTATGAAGAGCAGCTCACAGTCTGTTCAGGTTCAAATATTTCCACTCAGACAAACCTGCTCTGTGCTGAGTCACTGAAGACAATCAGCATTCAGATTTCTTTATTTCCTGAAGGTATCAGGAATGTTTGTTGGCGAGAACTCCCTTTAGACGTCGCTGGCTTCACTTCAGAGTCGTTGTTGTGGTTCCACTTTTTGTTCCACCTCACTTACTTTCTCATAAAACCAGAGCATAATCTGCTTCAAATGTGGGCACTGCGCTCTGTGTCGGGTCAAATAGACCGCGGGGTTCAGAGTTTTTGGCAGGTACACACTCTCTGACACCTGCAGGAAGAAGTCAGCTCTGGTTTCTCCTGAGCTCCAGTTTCTCCTGAGCTCTGATGGATTCCTCTCTGATTCGATGGAGAACACAGGTTTTTGCCTCATCTGGATCAGATTATTGGAGCTGATAGACGCGATCAGCCCGACTCTTCATCATCTCATGCAGGTTACCGTGGGCTTTGCTGGGCTTGCGTGTTTGCTGAGTTTTGACTGATTCATTAACTTCTCTCTCTGATTATAGCAGCGTCTCGTGCCAGTGGTTAAACCTGAACTTTTCCTTCAACAGAGAGCTGAAATGAACGTAATGAACAGATATTACTCCACACATGATAGGAACGTTTTGTTCTGTAAATACGGGGAGACAAGATGTTTACCTTTCTGTCCTCATTAAGTCAAAGTGTTTCTGCAACTCTGCCAGGCGTTTTATCGGAGCCACCATCTGCAGAAAACCTCAGCACCAAAACAAAGCCGAGCTTTTTGCATTAGGAAGCAGGTGGAATGTGTACAAATGCATATTTTCTGCTGTTGTTTTTAGCTGCTAATCCATCCGTAAAATTACTCACATGTTCATTCATCATCTGAGCGAGGCTGAGGCCGAGGTGAGGAGCAAGTGGAGAGGGCGGCTTTATCCTCAGAGCGCACGGCTGTACGTAAACAGATTTATTATTTATCCGAGCGGCCCCTGTGACGTGATGAAAAAGCAGCAGGCAGAGCATGAAATAAAGTGTGTGTTCAACAGAAAGCTGTGTTTGTAGTGCCGGCCCAGCTCTGTAATTGGTTTCATATTTAGTATTGAGAGGTAGAGCAGCGTTCAGTGAGCTCACACACACAAATAAATCTTTTTACCTTTGTTACAAAAATGCAGCGCTCCTCCTCACGCCAACAGCTCCACTGCAGGACATTGATTGCTGAATTTTTTTAAGTTGTAAGCTTTGAAATATTTGACTGCCTGAGCCAAGCGGTGTTCACCTTTCAGGAATGTACAGTTAAATTGTTCTGCTGCTAACATAAATACAGAGCAGGCTGCAGGGAGACAGACAGCAGGCTGTGTGTGGAGAGCCGAGGAGCTTCGACATCAACCACACTATGAGCGTGTGTGTGTGTGTGTGTGTTTGGCTCCTGTCTGTCCGAACAGACATGTTATAAGAACAGGAAGTCATAATTACCACACATCTCTGGTGTCAGATTCAATCCTGAATATCTGATGAAAGCTCACTGTGCAACTTTTATGCATCCATAAAGTTGAACAAGAACCAAACAAATACAAACCTAAGTGAATATATCAGTGTCTCAGAACATTTCCAGTGCATTAAGGTGATTTGAAATTTGCACAACATAAACTGAAGTTTAAGCAAGTGTTTTTTGACTTATTTTCAGTTAGGATTGTCTCTAGATATGAGCCACATTCAACTAATAAGTCCAGAAACAAGTCTTATTACAAGATATTTAAAGAAAAAGAGTTATGTCTGAATGGCTTAAGATGGGTAGAAAAAAAATCTGCCAAAGGCGTAAGAAAAAGATAAAAACATAAGAGCACTTCTTCTTGCACCTGGGCCAATCAACTTGCGGCACTTCTTTGCACCTATGAACATTTTTTCTCCAGTCTTAACTCTAGCTTGTGTTGTATGTTGTGTTGGACAAAAAATGTCTATAAAGTGAAACTGTAGGAAAATGTGTTTCTCAGGTTTCTTGAAATTAAAATAGTGTCTTGATTGGAGAACCTTTTTTCTTACACCATTGGCAGTTATTTTTCCTTGTTACAAGCAATTCAGACATCAAAATTGTCCCTAAATACCTTGAAACAGGACATTTTTTTGCACGGGTCCATTAAAAATATGGCTAATATCAAAACTTCAAAGACAAATATACAAAAAAAATAAGACAAACACTTAGATTTCCTCTTTTTTTTTCTTTTCTTTTTTTTCTTGCAGTGTGGAAACAGTGTTTCAAATAACTGTTAGATCCTTTGTCTTTTTCATGTTACATCGAAAGAGGAAGACCTCTGTTTGGTTTTGGGTCCCTGCATTTTTTTATTCATTTATTTATTTACTTTCATTTTCATTTTTTTTTAAATTTGTCTAAGACGTTACAAAATTAGAATTTTTTGATGTATTGCACTGGAGACACGGATGGCCTAGTAATTTAGGTCTCACTCTATGAGGTTCACCTTCACTGGGGCAGCTGGGGTTTGAATCCAGCCTGTGGCCACTTTCCCTCATATCACTTCCCACTTTTACCGTATTTCCTGATCTATCCACCATCCTTTCTCCTGACCAAATAAAGGCACAAAAGCTGAAAAACATAACTTGAAAAAAAAGTGTTGCTCAGACTGACAGAATAAAACATTCTGCCAGAAAAAAAAAAAGTTTATTTTCATTTGAAGTAAGAAAAAGTTGCTGCTCATTCCTTCAAGTTGAATCAGAGAACATCATGTTATGAACCAGACTGATAATATGTGTTTCTGCTGAAGATCAGCTTTTTAAATGGGTGTATATGTTGTTTCTGCTGTTTCTGCAAACAGCCTCAAGTGGACATTCAGGGAACTGCACTTTGTAACATTTTGATATCAGCTTCTAGTTTCTAAGAGCCACGTTTAGCAGTTTTGTCAGTGTCGCATTTGACCCTCAAGGAAATTTCCTGCTCACCTCAGCCACAAACAAGAGGAGGAAGTTGCCAGCATAACATCACCTTTTGGCATATATGTGACATTTTAGCATCACTGTCCTGATTTTTAGATGCTGCTATTAGTTGCAATCATGCTGAGTCGCCCCCTACTGGTTGTCAATAATTAAAAACATGGAGGCTCCATATTTAGTCGGTGAGAGGAATGACAGATGACTGGCTCATGCATGGTCTTCAAGGGGTTAAAAGAAGTTATTTTGATTTCATGGCTTTTATTATTATTAAAAGGATTTTCAGATTTGAAGCTGCCGTTCACTGGAAACAAAAACTCAAAGTTTCCGTGATTGTCGCTCATATTTGCTGTGGATATAAGCAGGGACAAATGTAATATAGAGGGAATTAGAGGGCTTATTCCGGAAGCTTCCATTAAAAGTTTTCATTATTCGTCACGAAAGAGGCAATTAGAGGAATGCCCTCGCTCATCTGTCACCACAGAGACCAGCCGTGTTTATTATAAAGGATTTAATGTGGAGACAGACACACACAAACAGGAGCAGGAGTGTGTGCAGGCTTCATCATATGGACTATTTATCAGTAATCACACACTGATTTAAGAACAACACTTAATCAGCCGTTAGAGAGAGAGAGAGAGAGAGAGAGAGAGAGATAAAGAACATCCAGGATCATCCAAACCCCTCCAAACCTCCGGAAAAGATTAGCTCATTGCATCCAGCCGTCTATTTTTAGATCCTCTAACGGTGGCACATTAAACACAACGCTCAGAAATTCAATTAAGAGAGCAGTCGCCCACAATGACCTGAAAATAACCCAGAGTTATTCTAAAACAGCGGCAGCCTCACATGTGGTTTGGAAACAGGAGCGCTCTAAACCGCAGCTCCAGAGCGGCTGCCCAGATTAATGAAGAGTTTCTTTTTCCAGGTGTTGTATTGTGGATACAAGAGCTTTGAGCGCTGAATTTCTTACCACCAGGAGAAATCCTCATGGTAGAAATGAAAACAGTAACACAATATACGACTCTGATCCGGCTCACCGTGCACAGAGAGAGAGGCAGAGAGAGAGAGAGAGAGAGAGAGGATACAGGAGCAGAGAGAGAGGCTGCAGCTCCATATCTGAAGTAGATGACATGAACCAATCAAAATCTGATGGAGAGAGTCACTGAATCATGTTCATGGGAGATGGTTGGAGATGTTATCCCTCCATCCAAACATCCTTACATCTTCATGGTTGGTTCAGAGACTTCAGATCAGCATCCAGCCACATCCTGGAGACGAGACCCACGAGGGCTGAAGCCTCTTGATGAGCAGGAAGTGAGTTCAGATCAGAGGTAGTGATCTGTGTAATGAACACATAGCTAAATGTAAATTGAACCATTTTAAAAACTCATTCTTTTAAACACTTTGATTAAAATGCTAAGTGGCCCATTGCTAATGTAGGACAAGCAATGTGCATAAAAAAGTCCTTTGTGTTTCTATTTTGAGACTTGTTGAATATTGGCATTGCACAATGGGGGGAACTTCATGTGTGAGTGTATATATCACTATGTGGTTGTACTGATGTGCCCTTTATTTATTAATCGCTATCTACACTGCGTGGCCAAAAAAAGGCTGCCATCTGGACTTAACTAAGCAAATAGGTACAAGCCTCTTATTGGATAATAACTGCATGGGCTGTTATCTTTCAGCTGGGAACAAGTTATTTAACCCCAGCTGATGCAATGTATAACTTCTCATTTCTTTAATCGTGGAGAAAGACACATCCTGTGGTCATGAAAAAGATGTTCATCTGTCTGTGAAGGGTCAAATCATTGACATTCATAAAGCAGAGAAAACATCTACAGGGATTGATGCAGAAACTACTAAAATTGGGTTAAGAACTGTCTAATGCATTGATAAAAACTGGAAGGATGTTTGGGAACCATCGTCTTCCAGGAAGAAATGTGGTCGGAAAAAATTCTGAATGATGGTGATCGGCAATCACTAAAAAGTTTGGGCTAGTCATATGGAAGTAAAACAACAGCAGAACTCAGGAGTATGTTTAATAGCGGAAGTAAGAGCATTTCCACATGCACAATGCAAAGAGAACTCAAGGGATTGGGATTGAACAGCTGTTTAGCCTTAAGAAAACCACTTATCAGTAATCCTAACCCTGAAAAAATGGCTTCAGTTTGATAGGTAGCATAAAGATTGGACTCTGGAGGAATAGAAGAAGGTCATGTGTTCTGATGAGTCCAGATTTGCCCTGTTCCAGAGTGATGGGTGCATCAGGGTAAGAAGAGAAGCAGGTGAAGTGATGCACCCATCATGCCAAGTGCCTACTGTACAAGCCAGTTGGGGGCAGTGCTATAATCTGGGGTTGCTAAACTAAACCTATCAAAACAATGCCACAGTGAAAGCTAAAGGTGGTCCAACTAAATATTAGTGTGACATTTTTTTCAGTGGCAACCTTTTTTTGGCCATGCAGTGTATAAAGGCAATAACAGTTGGACACTCAGTCCATGACAAATTTCCCCAAGGGGACAATAAAGTTTATTGTAATATAACACCATTTCACAGCTCGACAAGAAGCCATATCTGTGCATTGAATTCCTGTTAACTGAAACCTGTTGCACATTAAATTTGGCTGCAGCTGATCACAGAGTGAAATTACTGTTTGATGAGAATTTACAGAACATACACTTCTACCTCTGTTAGTATTGAGGTAACTGCGTCTCTGAGCTGATTTGCATGTTTGAGCTGTTTGCAGTGGCTGATAGTGTTCTGGATCTGCCTGGTTTCTCTTGCACTGTTTGCTCAGTGGGGACACAGCAAAGAAAACAAAACGTTTGAAATACTAATTGTTGTCGGCCGGTGCTGATTGCCCAGACTCAAGACGTGACTCAGGATTTATCTGGCCCAGTTTTCTCTAGAACTTGAGACTTTTAGACTCAACAATAACCTCTGCTGCTCGGGTTTGTTCACATTTGTTCTCTAACTACATTCACAGATCATGAAAGTCTCACATTAAAACCTTCGGCTCATGTGTTTCTGCTTTTCAAACAACCAATAACCCGATTAATGCTCTTTAAAAGAAAGAACCAGGATCAGTTGAGTCCAACGGGTCCTGCTTCTAATAACGGATCTGAGAGGAGCGTGGAGCTGCATGGAGGGTTGCATGCAATCTGAAATCATTCCCCTCCCTCTGACATCCTCGTGTGTTGTGAATCGTGTAAAAAAAGAATTCGTTTTTACGGTTTTACTGCTCGGGTACCCAGGTATGCATGTGTCAAAATAAAGGAGAGTTAGAACCACATGTTAATGTGAATGGGAGGCAGCTGGATGTGATTATAGAGCTGCAGATGATAGAACGCACACACAAACACACCCAAACCATTGTGGTCCAAAGTGGAGAAAAAAGACTTGATCGAGCATTTGCTTTAATAACTGACTCTGAGGAGAGAAATGCAAAGTCTGTGAGCAGATCAGAGCGCTGATGGACGATAAACTCTACACAAAGAGTGGATTTTACATCAATTATAATGAATTTGATTTAATATTACCTCCATCTTACTTGTACCAGCTCTTTTTGTGGAGTTGTGACTTTAAAGAGGAGTTAGTGTGCTGCTTTTTTGTCTTTATTCTTTTCCTCTGATAGTAAATCAACATGATTTAGGATGCTGAGATAACTGCATAAGGGTGCAGGTATGGGAAAAGTTCATTTCTCAGGTCTGTATATAGAAAAACTAGGCCGGGACTTTAACACATTAATTGCAATTAATAAATTACAGTGATATTATTTAGTTGAAAACATTATCGCATATTAATGCATAATGTATAACTATATTTTTGCACTGCAGAACGTTTCTCATATTTCAGCCCGTTTGAGCCCATGGCTGCTGCTATGAGCTGGCCCAGGGAGTTTTGGTCACTTTTACTCCAATATAAAACTCATGGGAAAAGCACAAGGAGTGTCTGCCAGTTTTTTTTTTTTCAACATTCTTGATTATAGGACCTCAAGGAAAACTATACTTTGGGCATATGAACTTGTGCCTGAAGCTTACCCCCCAAAAAATCTTCAAACCAGTGAAAAGCTGCCAACCAAACCTAAGTTGAGTTTACGCAAAAGAAAAGTGACTAGACTAGTGTTGAGTTTACAGAAGGTCCTTTATAGGCTCCCTGAATCTCTGAAATTGATTCTGGATTGTTCATTCCTAAAGCTGCTGCACTTTATGGCATAAAAAATGTTGCAGTACCACCTTGAAAAAAAGCGACATGGTTTTGTTTGCTTAAGCTTATGTGTCCATTCAGTTTACTATTCATCGATTTACTCATATACAATTTTTTAAAAAATGATTCTTTCTGTTCTGGGGTCAAATATTGATAAAATGTGATTAATTGAGATTAATTACAAAGCCTCTGATTAATTAGATCTTTTTTTTTTCAATCTAGTCCCAGCCTCAAAAATAACACTCAAAGCATTCAAATGCTTGTGTCTTGAATGGCGCTCAGATCACCCGTTTCTAGAAGAAGTTGCGTCAAGTGCTCTGTTCCCGCAAACTGCCTCTTCTGTGGAAAGCCCGTTGAGTCACATCTCACATCCGTTGGTTTGTGTGTGTGTGTGATGGAGTTGTGCCTGATAATCCCCACCATTGCTCAGCGTCCACATCCATCCTTCATTAAAGTCCCGAGCGGAGAATCCCTCACACTCTCCCTCCTAACGTCTCTTGAAGGTGCTGCCTCTCCCGAAGGCCAAGCACAACACGGCAGCAGGGTCATATTTTCAAAGGTTTGAGCTGACATACCAGGAGCTGAGGAGATCCTCTCCAGTAAAACCAACAGAGAAGCACCTCTCATAAGAGCTCAGCTCCACAGATGCTATCAGGGTCCGGTATGTGTTCATTACAGATGTTCTCCAATTAATGCGGCGAGCAGCACCCTGCAGCTCGTCCTCTGTTTATGTACACGGCCCTTCATTTAAAGCACACCTTGGAAATTTCATTAAAGTGAAGAAGAGCTACAACAGGTATCTGCCTTTAAATCCTCTGTTTGCTTTGGTTTGATGTAGACGGCCGTCGAATGATACGAAACGATGTGCCAGCTGGATTTACTCTGAAATTACTGACAGGAAAGACTAAGAGAGACTTTATTTCTAATAAGAAGAGCGAGAACGGGGTGTAAGAAGTCCATTTTAACTCAGTTTTAAGACAGAAAAATAAGAATGTTCCTGTGTCAAAATATTTAAGCTTTGCTATTAATGGAAAAGGCAGGAGAAAGTTTTTCCAGTATGCTTCTCTTAAACCTCCAGGATTCAGGACTTAGCATGTTTGAAGAGCAAGCGGAAGTAACCTTTAGATCTATGAAGTAAAGTCTTGCGCCCAAAATTAAGAAGATATGGATTAATTCCCTATCTTAAGGAGAGATATTGGTTGTTCAAACCAGACTGGACTGAATCCTGCTAATATCTTTGAATACATTATGTTTCAGATGAGGGCTTTGTTGACCCCCCCTCATTCATTTGAATATTTCAACAGCTTCCCTCATCAAAGCTCTTGATAATTTTAGAATTACTTAACGTTTAGCTCTATGGAAAGCAATGGAATTGTTGGTCGGATCCCAGCTATTCACAGTCACCCTTCACTTCTGTTTGGGTGAACCATCCAGCATCCCGTCACCCTGGTATGCGTCCAGAGGTGGACGTGACCTTTGACCTGCAGTCTGGGCCAGCAGTAGAGCTCTCCAGAGAATCTGAAGCAGCCGTCCCCGCAGGCTGCGAGCGTTCCCGTCTGACAGACAGCAACGATAAAAGTCGACAGGCAGCACGTTCCCAATCACCACGCAGACAAATCCTACAGTCAAAGACAAGGTCGCACTGAAAACTGGCTCCATGCTCAGTCTGCAAACATTCACACACTTATACACACTCACACAACGTGTCTCTGACACTTTAAAAGCAGAAAAATCATTAACAGCCTCCAGAGGGTTTCCCTCTCTGACTTGATACTTTTGACTAGTTTTGAAATAAAAACTTAACTGATGGAGTCTGCAGAGTGGAGTTAAAGAGAGTTTAGGTATAAAAAAAAAAAAAACCTGGGAAGGAATGAGCTGTCAGGACAAGTGTGGGCCAAAGAAGAGGAGGTTTCTGAAAATTGTTTTAGGGAAGCACAAAGAGAGACTAAAATCATGAACGATCATTCAGGCAAATGAAAGAGATGAGCTGAGTGAAACAGGCTCCTCATAGAGAAGAGGAAGAAACCCCCACAGCCGGGGAGAGACTCCTGTTGAAGGAGAGTCAGGACCTTTCTGTTCCATCATGATCTTCTGACAAATTTGGGGAACTGAATGGAAAGGTTCGTGACACAGGAAGATCCCTCATCCTTCATTTCAGCTAAAGAGAGGACCCACAAGTGCAGGCAGCAGTCTGCCTTTCCCACAGGGCTGTGGCTCATCAAAGAGCCTTATCTGAAAGAAGGGATATTATATCTGCTACCCAGGCCTGTTCTGTGCTAAACATGGAGGCCTGTAACCCCAAAAAACCAGACTACATCTCATGATGGACCCCCTACACTTCTCTGGGTGTCGTCATAGTGAGCCCAAGCTGCCGGTTTTATTTCCACAAAACTTGGAGCTGCTCCTTGTCTTGACCTTGGCAAGGTGTCTGCAAGTGGACAAGTATTTTTTTTCCCTCATGAGAGTTTGGTTGTTCTAAAACAGTGAATAGAATCTGCATTTACATGGAAACCCTGAGGGACTGAAAAGGCTGTAGTATGCATGCCAGGCCTGTAGTTGGCGATATAATTGTAGGAGCTGTATACACAACAACAGTTAAGAGGCAGAAAGAGAGCTGATCCGATCATCTGGTGTTTATATTGAATGCTTTTTCACTGATTGCAGAAATGGTGCAGTAGATGCACATTTTGTTGAAAGGAAGTCAGGAGATTCAGCAGCACAAGCACAATACAGTCGTGTGCTATTGATTCCGCTGTTGTGATTATCTGGTTAGCGCATGAAAGTAAATTGCACATGCACAGTGCATAGGGTGGCATCAGCAATCACTGAAAACTCCAGCTTACTGTTTACACTGCAACAGTAAAACAATGTTTCACAAAAATTCCACTCTTAAGGCTGTTTTCTAAAGTTTCCGTTTTAGCCAACCTAAGGCAGAAACTGTTTCTGTGTGAATGAGAGGCTGAAACGCAACAATACTTTAGTGTTTCATCTTAAAACTGTTGTGGTCTTGTGGACAGAAAACTGGGAACACTGGAACCAGAAAAGCAGCCTCTCACTACCTCTGAAGGTGAGGTATGAGGCAGCACAGGGAGCTGGAGCTCAGGAGTATATATAAGTTTCCACACACCTGCTCTGAATCAGGAGCAATCACACACACACACACACACACACACACACACACACACACACACACCTGACCCTGCTCCTTGATGATCACCAGAGTCACAGGCTGTTTGCGGTGGAGAAGAAAAGGTGGGAGCCCTGAAGAGCCCACAGACACAGATTAGTGTTATCTCCTAACTAACAGCCTGATGGCTGAACTCACACACTGACAGAGATAACACCTCTCCTCCTTTACTTCCCCCAGCTCCTCGTCTGACAGGCCCGCTGCTGTCTAATAGTTGTTCACGGGACAAATTGCCCCCTCAGACACACAGAGCAGCAAACATTTCAGAGCTGTCAATCAGGATGAATGACAGCTGATGAGAGCGGTGAACAGACTGAAGGTTGGTGTGAAGTATGCAGAGATAAACACACTCTCACAGAGCAGGGAGCTGTGTATCAGGATTTGTGTCTCAGTGAGGTCTTTGAGTTTGACACACACGTCTGCTCTTACAGATACTTTAAAAACAGAGGTGGCCTGCAGAGCTTTGTGGGGAAATGTATGATGAGGTTGTTTTAGCAGATTAAACCCCAACAGTATGACACATAGGACCTTCCAAAAGTTTTCAGGATGAAATGTTAGCAGAGTTTTGTACAAGTCTGTAAAAAGATTTCCTTGATACTTTCAAAATTTCTGGGACTCTCTCAAAAGTCCTGTAAGATCTTGTGAAAGCTCCTCACAGTATTTAAGGGTCATGCATAAACTTCCTAACCTTGCACACCAGGCGGACAGTTACATACAACCCTGGAAAAAATTAAGAGACCACTGCAAATTTTCAGAAATCAGCATCTCAACATATTTGAAAATTTTACTCAAACAAATACCAATAAATAGCAAAATCAGGGAAACAGAAAAATGTGCGGTCGTGTCTTAATTTTTTCAAAACTGTATGGAGAGATGCTGGTTTCTGAAAAACTTGCAGTCCTCTCTTAATTTTTTCCAGAGCTGTATATCTGCAGTGGAGATATTTCATTAGTCCAACTATTAAAGGGCTGTCAGAAAATGTTTTAAGAACATGTGAAGAACATGTGAAGGAGAGAAGAGCAAAAATATTGTTTCCTGTCAGAAAGGCTTTAAGGAACATTCTCTGTTCTTCTTTTAAAACTGTAGATGTTGCCGCATCTACGGAGACCGCTTCACAAGCCACCATTGTTTTTGAACATTTAGTTGTTTCCCCCTGTTGTCACATCCGCAGCTCCCGCCTCCCTTCTCTGATTGGGCCGATCACTTTTGGATCGGGTGAAATCATTTGTTAAAGGAGCTTGGCAAGATAGATCTACAGGATTTCAGAAAATGAATCAGGCAGGTCCATCTGCTCTGCAAGGTTATAAACTTCCAAGGATCTCACAAAAGTGTCTCTGATCTTTTAAAAATTAATTTTGAGCTAGAAAAAGTATTTTAGGTGTTTCATATGTTTCTCACAATCTTGTTAAATTATTTTATGCAGGGTTTCTAGATCTCAAGTTCCTCTAATCTTTATGGGAGCTCTCTTTGGATCTTGAAACGTTGTTTAAGTCCCTGAAAAAGTCTTACAGAGTCTTAAAAACTTTGTATGGATGTGCAAAGATTTCTTATCATCTTGAAGTTTTCAGGATCTTGTTAAACTTCTAATCATCAAACTTATTTTTAATATTCGTCAGAGATTTGGAGGCAGTTTGGCTTCTTCTCTGATCACAGTTTGGCAAACACTTTTACAGAAAGCTAACTGTACCACTTCATTCTGTAAGCCAGAGTCCTGCCTGAGTATTTATTGCTGCTGTCTCGGAGCTCTGTGGTTGCCAAACTTCGAGGGTTACCTGGGTCGTCATTTCTCAGAGCGTGGGGGTTCAAACCCAGCAGCCACACTGGAGCGGTGCTGAGTGAAAATGTGCACTGATTAATATTTTCTGACAGTCTGATGTAGAGGAGGGGCTGCAGACCAAAAGATGATTCAGAAAGTAGAACATGTTGACATTTTCTCCAGCATCATCGACAGAGAGATAAAAACAGAAAGAAACGCTCAGAGGCTTCTGCTTCACTTTATCCTCGCTGTGCCAACTGTGCGCTCATGCTGATTGTCTGCAAAGAGACGATAAAGAGTCCAAGCTTTATTTCAGAGTGATTTCACTCAGTTCTGTGTTTTGATTCTGAACTTTGTGTTTGTTGTAGATTTTCTGATATCAGTTTTCTTAAAGAGGACTCTGAAGTGGAATCAAAACATGATATCAGATCTGAGCGGTAACCATCGGTCTCTGCTGGAGTCACTGGCAGCCTCTCTGAGTCCAGCATCATTTCTCCAGTCCTCTCTCCTCCTGCCCTTTACTCCCCCTCGTCTCCGGGCTGGTGTGGAGCCTGTGAGTCCTTCAGCCTGCAATCACGGCGCTGCTCCTCCACTCGGCGAACAGGCAGTCGATGACATCATTGTTTACTGAGGATGTGTGTGTGTTTGTGTTGGAGACGGAGAGTGACACTTCTGGTCACTGTGACACACTGACTGTCTCATACCTCGAGTCACAACTGCCTGCACCGCCTTGATTCTTCGTCTTCTTCCTTTTGAACATTTCTGTCGGAACAAGAGCATTAACACAAACCGCAGCTCTACCGTCTCGTCTCTTATCTTTGTGACATTTGAAATCTTTTGCAGAAGAGTTGTAGTTTCTTTAGAGTAAATCCACAGCTGACAGCGTGAACATGGTGACCGTACACCGAGTGATGACCACGCCATGGGGGAGCACTGTGTGTATGAAGCTGTCTACTGGACGCTGAAATAAAGCTGTGTCAGGTCAGAGAGTTCAAAGAGGATTCTTGTCATTTCTTAAAGCCGGCCGACGACATTGAAGTGCGATCAGTGAGACCAGTTTCTCTTCTTACTCAAGTGTTTCCCTCAAACTCAGAGAGGGGGTGTTTTCAGCCTTAATTATGTTCCTCTGGTGCTCCTGTAGTATCTGAACATGATTAGCAGCTCAAAGGATTCCCTCATTTTCTCTCCCTGGTGTTTTATTTATTTATTTATTTTTTTGTTGGCGCTCTTAACTCTTTAACTACCTCCTCAACTGAATAGTTGAGCACGTTTTGAGTTACCATAATTTAAATAGGGGAACGCCTACCTTAACTCAAACTGATTTAGCAATCTCTACCATGTGGTATGAGTATGCAATGGATCTTGTGCCTCAAAAATATTTTTTTTGGTGCACAACTACAGTCAAGTTGTTAAGATGACATATTCTAAGCATACAAATGTCCTCTGTTTTGCATTTTGTTCTTTAAGTTTTTTCATGCAAATTAATTGTGTTGCACAGTATCTTTCAGTCACAATTATTAGTTATAGTACTTTAGTCAAGATAAACAATTTGCAAATGCAGTTAATACAACATTTCTTTGGTTGAAATAACATTGCTCAACATTTTGTGGCATACTTATAGAAATCAAACTGTTCAATGCCCTGGGTGATAATTTTTTTCCTACATAAGCATTTTATGTGACTTTTTCTACTATTTATGGTATTGTATGAAATTAATACCATTGGGTAGAGGCTAGTACTTCAAAAACTATAAAGTTTGCTGAAAGATTAGGGTTATTGCTCACCTGTTGCCATAAGAAATGCAAGAAAAAAGTGTTTCTATTCCTTTTTTCTTGGTGGAGTAGTTAAATGGTTACAGAGTTGCTGTCCCTTTAAGAGTACCCACTCCATACCCACCTTCACTCTGATTTACCAGCCCTCTAGAGGCCTGTCAGGGGAGGAGCTATGGCGGGACCTTGATGTTTGAGGCCCCACTCCATACCCTTTGTATGTGACATAAACCAGTTAGGAGACCCTGATGTGATGACCTCATTATTTCAGATCGTGGACTGGTGAAGGTCTCGTTTGTTCTTTTTGCTTTGTCTTTTTTTTTTTAAATAGTGTTTTGATAGTGATCCAGAGATGTGTTTAATGGCTGTTAAAATCCTGCAGGTGGACTCAGAAAATCTGATCTGACTGCCCACCCTGGTCAGACCTCGTCTCCCCTCTGGGCCTGAGACCAGCAGAACCATTGAGCTAAAGGCAGCACCTCTTCATTGTCCTGTTACCATCAGCTCTGCTCTAACCCGACCGCTCCATCACAATACTCTGTGAGCCCAGTGAGTCTGGAGAGGTGTGCTGGGGTTAACACACACAAAGATAAAACACACACACACACACATGTTCAGAACCCAGGATCAACACAGACCCTCTGAGCGTCCCCGGGGTGTTAAAAGCGAACAGCACCGTGCAGCATTTGGTGCCGTTTGTTGTTTCAGCTTTCTGAATCCAGCGTGGAAGAAAGAAACGTTTGTCCAACCAAATTACCTATCGCAGGAAAAATAACACGAGAGGCAGCGTAGCGAGTCCACAGGCCAGCGTGACGATGGCGTTATTTCTTACTGACAGGTCGCATAAGTCAGGCCTCTCAGCGTCCCGCAGCACACAGATAGCACACGTAGCTCAGTGTTTGGTTTGAACATGCAGCGGCAGAAAATGTCACCTCTGATGAATGCACCGTGGTGCTGATAAGACGTACAACCCTCACAGGAAACACACACACATGTGGTTCTATAAATAAATCACTGGTCCCGCAGGTCAAGTGGAGTCCAGCCCAGCAGATACCAGCTCTGTGCCCAGGGAAGTCTGCTCTCTGTCCGTCAAAACCCTGATCCCAGATCAGGTCCCACAGAGGAGGAACTTCACTGAAACTTGTTCAAAGAAGAACCCAAACCGACCTGAGACCAGTGTCTGGAGCGGGCATGTCTGACGTCATTAGGACGGGAGGAGGAGGGGGCTGGGTGGGGTCATACCAACAAAAACACAGCCTCCGCTTGGAGTTCATTGAGAGAAAGAATGTTCTGGCTGACAGGCCGTTTCACCCGGGCTGTTTGGGAGAGCTGGAGCAGCTCTGGAACTCCTGATAGAGTACTTTCTTTACTTCCTGTTAGTCTGTGATGATGCTGTGGTCGGCCTGCGGTCCTACAGACTGAGACACAGACACAAGTCAATGCAAAGACACGACTGATGCACTGCCTCCCTGTGTGACTCAAAGTATGCACGCTTCTGTCACACCACAGGGAACGCTGATCCAAATGTTTCCACTGAGGTTGCTGTGAAACTTTAGACATGTCGGCTTTGCTTGCTGCCTTACGTTTACATTATGTATGTATAAAACATACACTGCATATTAAAATGGACACCTTGAGTGTTCACAGTCTGTGGAGCCAAAACATTTAGATAAGAGTGCAGACAGCACAATTCTGGACAAACTCTTTGATGAGTTCCCAGAGAAAAACTGTAGGAACAACTGAGGAGGATTATTGTTCAGTTATGATTAAAAGTTAAAATGTCAATAATCTGCTAGATGA
Organism: Thalassoma bifasciatum; assembly: GCA_008086565.1. NCBI lineage: Eukaryota > Metazoa > Chordata > Actinopteri > Labriformes > Labridae > Thalassoma > Thalassoma bifasciatum. Next base: position 10,847 of record RPOG01001392.1, on the reverse strand, counting down.
CCTTAAGGAGGCCATCATATCTCACAGCCTGGAAACAATTCATTTTATCATCAACAGCTCCTCCTTTACTGGCCCCATGTTCCAAGGCATCCCTCAGGGTTCAGTGCTTGGTCCTCTACTCTTCATCCCCTCTAACCCCCTTCGCAGTTAGATTATACAACCCCATGGTCTCCATTCTCACTGTCACACTAATGATGTCCAACTAGGCATATCCACTAAATCAGTGGTTCCCAAAGTGGGGGGTAGGGACCCTTTGGGGGGTCACGAGACATTCATAGGGGGTCGTGAAATCTGTCCCAAAATCAAAAACTATGAACAATTCCACATTTTATCCATTATTGTAAAAACAAAAGCAAAAATATGGGTTAAAGATAATATACAATTATGCAAACAGAATTTTTTTAATCTGTTTTCTGCATTTCTGTGTTGACGTTTCATGCAGTGAACACAGCAAAGTGCACATTAGTCGGTAGAGTTCCTACCGATTAGTTAAATTAAGTATCCTCAGGGTCTTTTGTTTGTTTTTGTCTGTTTTTGGATCGGCCCATTAGTGTTGTATTACAGCAAGGGGTCACAGGCTGAAAAGTTTGGGAACCCCTGCACTAAATCTATGAGCCCACAGATTCAATCTACTCTCAGATTCTGGATGCAAACCAATTACCTCAAACTAAACTGCACCATATCTGACATCCTCAAAATAGGTCTCAATCCCCTCAACAGCCAAAAACTCTATGATTAAAATGTGTTGTTGTTATTATTATTATTATTATCTGTTTCAGCTCCATCACATTTTTGGAACTTTTATAAATGAAATTGCTCTCTTCACTTTGGATTTTGGACTAAAAACTGTTCAGTTAATCAGATACAGTTTGGTCTTTAAACAAAGTCACAGCCAGTGGTCTTTGGCCAACAAGACTCGTGTCTAACCTGAATTATTTCTCTCATATTGACTCATTCAGCTGAAATTTCACACTTTTCACTGTAATTGGTTTCTCTTTAAAACCTGTCAGGCATGATCTACCTGCCTGGCACGGACGTGATTCCTCAATGATGTGCCTTTCATCTGCAGTGTTAGTCACAGATACACACACACACACACACACACACACACACACACACACACACACACACACAATAAGAACAACAAAGTTGATTCTGAGTTATTAAATTTCTGATCGAGAAGTTTTGGGAATGCCTCATAAAGCCTTCGGTAATATGCAGGAGTTAGAGTTAAGCTGGGGAGTTGCAGGCCCTTTTCTGCAGCCGCTGAAGCATCCCTCTGTCTCCCTCACTCACACACACACACACACACACACACGCACACACACACACACACACATACTGAAAGAGAGAGAGTCTCCACAACAGTACAAACTGAAAACACAGGGAGACGCTGTTTTGTGTTCCTGTCGTTGTTTAGGTTTCAGCAATTGACTTTGCCTCCGCTGCTGTCTGCAGGCGCTGGCAAGAGGCCACAGTGTGTGTGTGTGTGTGATTGTTTGAGTGTGAGTGTGTGAGTTTTGTGGGATTCCTCCCAGACTGCTTGCAGCGCCGCCGTCTCTCAAACACTCTGACATTTCCAACTTGATGGCAGACGTGCGCCGCTCAGACCTGCTTAGGCCAGAGAAGAGAACAGGGACTAAAGTTGACGAAGCTAGAGAGCAGATAAAGACAGAGGGAGAGAGAGAGAGGGGAGAAGGAGAGGGAGACTCACTGTATCTGTCTTTATGTCACCTCTGGTTTGGACGTGTCTGTCTTCAGAAAGCATCATTCAGAAAACAAGTGAGCGCTGAGCCTCTTCTCTCTCCATCACTTCCTCTTTTTGTTTGTACATCATCCCTCCTTCCCTCCCTCCATTCTTTGTTCTCTTCTGACACTTTGTTTTGGTTCCACAGTCTCCATTTCTCTTTCTTCCAGTCGGTGTTCTTGTCGTGAGAAACCCTTGCTCTCTGATAAGGCTGATTGTGTTCTGATAAAGAGCTAATCGCTCTCGTCTCTCTCTGTCGACTAATCCAGCTTCCATCATCTGACCTCGTTTCAGCCCGTTCATGTCCTAAAGTTGCACAGCAGAGCTAAATGATACTGATGACTTGTAAAAGCAAAACTTCAGGTCCACTTTAGCGGCTTTAAACACACTGAGAGAACGGGCTGTGTGCTGGAGAAGCAGAGAGGAGTCAAAAGGTTGTTCGGTGTATCGACATGGCTGACATTTCTCTGTAATGTTTTACACGGGTTATGAAGTTCACACGTCTATGTGAAGCTGAGATGCTGAGTTTCAGATTGTGTTTCAGATTAAGTCATGGCGTAAAGAGGGACTTCAGATATGTCTGCAAAGTACAGACTAACAAGAAGCGTCCGTTCACCTTTCTGAGGGCACAGTCATACTGCTCATTTGAACGCTGCTGTAGAGTTGTTACAGCCATCAAGCTCGGTCGAGATCAGCACTGATATGCTTTTCTTCAACTTCATGAATGTGATAATAATTCAACAATCAATTTTCAGTCCCTGATTGATTAATGTTATTTGACTTAAAAAAAAAAAAAGTCTAGTGTTTGCTCTCTGATTGTTCTGCTTAAAGTGCCTTATGTGTCAGACACCTGCAAAAACTGTGACATCAGTCCATCTTATTTCTGGACACTTACTTTAGGCCTCATTCACCTGATTAAAAAAAAACATCTAAGTTTCAGATATTTAAAATAATTCTGGACTGATCGCATTAAAAAATAGTACAAGGACTTTTTTTCTTGCAAGAATTATGTCAAACAATTTTCTTCAGATTTGAGTATTTTGTATCTTGCACTTCAAAAGATTTGCAGACACGTTTTTGTCTGTCTCAAAAGAAAAACTAGATTAAGAGACTGCTCTTGAGCTGTTAGACCTCGTCATAGTTGTGAAAAATGATTTTTATGGTCTTGGTCTTGTCTCGTTCTCTGTGTATTCTGGTCTTGGGCAAAACTTGGTCTCTAATAGTGTGGTCTTAAGCACAATATTACCATGTTAAACTCAAGTACTATTTGTACGGCTCACAGTCACACTTCACCAATATGAACCAGACTTCAGCACGATTGCTGACACAGGCATGGCCCCACCGATGTCATTATGACCCGACTGTTTACAAGTCTCATTAGAGTCAACACAATGGAGAGTACAGAGAACATTGTCACAACTTTCCTCACTTTTTGTTTTTTGTCAAGTTGTTTTGGACACAACCCTCTAACATCCCGCCATTGTTCTAAATGTTTGTCAAGAGGAGTGGTTGCAGCAGTTATATGTTGGGGGTTATGCATCTTGTACATGTGTGCTGCATCCACAAGCTTGGGCTCATGCTCAGACATGAAGTGAACTGCGCCAAAGTGAAGCACACCTCTGTGAAGCGTGTCAGAGCAGAGAAGTGTGTTAGTGCCTGAGCACGTGAGGTCACACATGGCGAATAAGCCGGACTTTAGAGTTGAAGCTGGCTTAAGCATGGCACGATCGGCCAGTGTGAATTTGTCCTGAATCAGAGTCTGACTGTACACAGTGAATCACTCAGAGGCTTCAGTCTTTATGAAGCTAACACACACACACACACACACATTGTTCATCCTGCAGACTCCTGTGACTCTTCCATCCAGGCAACAAGTCTGGTTAATGACCTGAGAGCTCACAGCTGCTGCTGCTGCTGCTGCAGGACCGAGGGAGGCCTCCATGTCTGCCGTTTTACCAACTTTAACACACACACACTCATACATGCACACACACGCTTGGACGGATGCACCAAGACCTCGGGACCCCCCACCCATATCCTGTGCACCTCTGACCCGTCAACCTCTTCTCATGTTGTCAAACAAACTCTTTACCCATCTCATCCCCTTCTTCGCACACACACACACTCACACACACACACTGCTATACACACCTTTCCCTCACAGCTCTCCTGTCCATCTTCCCCTCCTGATACCTGTACCTTTGTTTCTCTCTCTAATCCTCCCATATGCATGACGGATTAAACTGTTAGGGAGCCTCGGGCAGAGATTTGCAGCTCAGCCTGGGTTGACCCCCCAACACTGAGCACACATCCCATCAGACTGCACACAGACACCACCTCTGGAGTCCCAGACTCACTGTTTCTACACAGTCTGCTAAGGCTGCACTCCTTTAGCTCCTCCCTTACTCTCCAAGGGCACTTCTGGCTCCAAAAGACAAAGGGATTGATGCCAGTTGCGAACTTGAAGTGTCGTGGATAGATATGCGGGGCATGTGTTGGAAACTGAACCAGTTTGGTGTGAGTCTGAGCTCCGGAGATGTATCCAGACAGGAAGGGAAGTCAAACAGCTGAGAACATGCTCCACAGTCAGCTCGGTGTGCCGGCACATGTTCCAGTAAAACCACATCAGATAGCACATGTTGGACTTCCTGCTCTGAGTCTGAGTGTCAGGCAGAGAGCCGAGGGGACAGCTGGAGCACAGAATGGCATAAGAACTGAGATATTTGAAGCATCTCAAACACGTGTCTGCTCCTCTTAGCAGCTTCTGATGCATCATTTATTGGACGTGCAGCAAAGAGCAGCTTGTTAAGAATAAATTCCAGACACATCATGTGTGATCAGTGTTTGTAAATCCCTCACAGGATTTGGACACCGTTTTATGGCACATTGTGCCGTTTTAACCAGCCACATCTGCTTTCTCTAAAACACAAGAAATCACAGAAAAACCAACCGTCACGCTGTGATCGAGATGTCTGCATAACCGGCCAATAAACATGCTGCACTCGGCGGCATTATGAAACGTGTGTTTTTAACATGCTCAAGGCTGAGACACATGAATTACTGCTGTGTTATTTCATAAGAGCATCGTATGGAAGAGAGGACAGTGCACACGCTGTCACATAGATACTGTATATAAGGAACAAATACACTCTTCAATCTGTCTGGCCGCTAAATGAGCACACACACACTCAACCACACACACACACACATAGTGCAGCCCGAGACAGTTCAGATGAGACTTGTCACGTCCGTTGACATCAGGCCCAATTAAAGGGGAGGATTAAGCCAGGACTGTGTGACCTCCAGAGGAATCTCTATGAGACGCTCTGTGTACGCTGTCAAAGCCTCTGACAGACCTTCCCTTTAAGCACTTTCACCTGCTAATTAAGACATGACGTGTGTGTATGTGAGTCTGTGTGTGTACTTGAAGAAACATATGTGCAGCTTGTGTGTCTATTGCAGACTCACTCAGCTCCTCAAAGACAGCGATGGATTTGCAGTCCAAGCAGCTTCTGTGTAAATATTTGACTCGAGCTTTGTGTGACTTTTTGGAGCTGAGTCCAGCACAAGTTAGAGCACACACACATACACACACACACACACTCACACCAGTCATTCATTACATTAAGTTATGTATGTTTGGGTGTATGCATCTCTTGGCTGTGTGTGGAGGCTCCTCGGCAACAAAAGGCGAGCAGTGTTTATGGTGAGGGGAGATTAACATGGCCAGAGCAGTGAGCTGTTTCTGGAGCGAGCCCTCACTCACTGATTAGTTTTTACACAATGTGCAAGAAAGGCCTGAGGTAATAACACGCTGCTTTTTAGGATTCTTTGTATTTACAGTAGCAAGCTTTAACAGAACAAGAAAGGAAGTTGGAAGATATTTTAAGGTAATAAGGACAGGGACAGAGTGTAGCCGGAGATGTGGCTCCTGGAGACGAACAAAAAGTTATAAAAGGACAGAAGACTGAATACAGATCAAACTCAGAGAAGAGCTGAAGACTGAGAGGGATCTCTATGACACATAATCAAATATTAAAGGCTGTCTTTTAAGGTTTTAAACTACACACTTCTTTTAAAACTATCCGACAATGAAACTATGTCACTGAGAGGAAAGGTAAAGATCTCATCATATTAACCCCTAAATCCGTCATCATAGGCTCAAACTAGCTGCCTGCTCTCATCCTGTTCCCTTGTCTTGTTATTAGTCATCATGAGCCTGTTCAGTGAATCCTAATTTCTGGAGATGAAGCTAAAAACAAATATTCCAGTCTAAACAAACTTTGGAGAACTGTCTGCCAGGTTCAATAAAAGTTCAAATCAAATAAAACTTTGTTCGATCAACTTTAGTTTAAAGTTAAAAAAAAAAATCACCCCTATAAAAATGGACATTTTGTTACCTTAAGCGGGGGATACTGTGCTTTTTTCAGTCTTAATTATGTCCCTCTTGGGCCCCTGTAGTGTCTGTATATGATTTACAGCTCATTAAAAACTCTACTTTTCTATCTCCAGTGTTTTAGAAAACCCTTTTTTCAGCCTCTTACTAACACTTACTTTGAGCTGCTGTCTCTTTAAGGCTTTCTGCTCCACGAACCCCCTTCATTCTGATTGGCCCACTCCTCTGGAGGCCTACTCGGGGCAGAGCTATAGGGAGAATGGTTTAATATTTGCACATTTAATATGAACATCAAGCATCTTCATTTTATATCCGTAATTAAAGAATGTGAAAGAGGACGTACCCACTCTTTAAAGTTGATTTTGGAGTCAGCCTGAGGAGGATATACAAGGAACTGCAGTTTTTTTTGTAATTCTGCCTTGACAGTATATTTCAGCACTGATGATGGATTTTGAGGTTGACAATGAAGTCAGATAAACTGCATAAAACTAAAGACCAATCCATAACTATCTATTCAGATGTGAGTGCCTTATATTCAGATCACTCTTTGTCTCTTTGTGTGTGCAGGGACAGGGACTCAGCCTGGTCCAGGAACTAGTTCAGTATTTCAGCCTTCAGCATTCTCAGCTGTAAGCACAGAGCACTTTAATCAGGGTTTACAGGGACAGTAGCTCAGTGCAACAACAACTATCACAGACTTTAACACCTGCTGTGCAGCTAAAACAAGAACACATACATGGCATTCCCTCAGCTTCTCCCTCTGATGTGTCCCTGGAGCTGGTTGGATCATTTTCTGTATTTAGTTTGAATGAAGCATTGGAGTAAACAGGGAAAACGGCGTCCAGCTGACGTGCTGACAGACGATCAGGAGTCTCTGTGTTGTCTACCAGCTGTGGCCGTCTGACTCCGCCTTCATCGCAAAGCGGGCACAGAGCTCAGTTGAACTCTGACACATGTCGGCCTGGTATGTGGGAGCTGGAGGAAGGGATGCCTTGTTGAATTAAGGCTGGAGAATCTGTTATTACACTGCTGATAAGACCAACCTCCTACTCATTTGCTGCTGAACCACTGACTGCAGACTGGGCTCATAGATTAAGACGTTCAGTCATCAGGTTCATATTAAGTCATGTTCACACTTTGGGTGTATGATGTTGTCATGGTCCAAGGCTTATACAACCCATTACTGAATTAAAGGTAGGGTCTGTCAGATTTTTCTAAAAAATGTAGTATAGTTTTTCAGGGAAAAATCCTACTCAATCATCATCTCTGGGCTTCTACACATGTGTATCAGTGTCTGTGTCTGCCTCAACCCCCACCTCTGCCTGTATGTTGATGATTTGGTTGTCTCAGGTGTTTTTGGGCATGTTGATGATAGCAAGTAGGAGAAGGTATCCTGAGCGGTTAGCAACTGTAACAAAGAAAAGAACTACACAATATTGGCAGGATACCTCATTTACCTGAAAGAAGTTAGGTGTACAGTTCTTAGGTCTCTCTCATGTAGAAGCAGGATGCTGCAGGTGCTCACTGGAAGGGTAAGCATGTTAAGTAAGCTACTGTTGGAGGCAGTGGGTGTGTGCCACTGGTACTGAGCCAAGGAGGAGGAGCTCAGTTTGGATGTTGTGTTCACAAACAGGAACGAAAATTCCCCCAGATCTTCTTTTAACATGATTTGAAAGATTTGTCAATCCATCCTATACTCGTTCTGACTGTGAACATTTCTAGTTTGTTATTTGGTTCTCACGTATCCATGAATTTATCAGATAATTTTAGCTCCAGATTTCCCTCAAAGTCACATAATATTTGATCAAATCTCTGACCTTCAACTAGCTTCAAAGCTCTTACCCACAGTACAATCAGAGTAACTCCTCTGGGTGTCTGGGTTGAATATTCGTTTTATTCTTAATTTCATTTCGTTGCCTTGGCATGTCATGTTCTGTAAATACTAATGTGCTGCCAAAGTACATAGAGAGGAATAACATATGGAAAAAGATAGAGAAGACATGTTTTGTTAATTTTATTACACACTGCTTATGTAAGAAAACAGACGTAAGAGAAAATGAAAACATGTCATATACTCTTTCTCACAGAGCAGGTTCTATAAATGATAAAATCGTGAAGTAGTAATAACATAAGGGAGGTCTGAACCCACTCAGAAAGACGGGACGCTGCAAAGTTAGCAGAGGTTTAGACTTGAAAATGTTGGTAGTCCTCTGGAGGAGGAATCCAGAAATGACGTTATGGCTGCCTAAAAGTGAAGCCAAAGCATTTTTCATTTTTCCTGCTGGCTGGCTGCAGTATGGGACATGAGCAGCGCCTCCTCCATGGCAAAAGATGGGACGTGGGTTAGACTGTAGAGTCAAGGTCAATGACATGTTTGTCAAACCTGTTTTTGTCACTAGTTATTCCTTATTGTGTTGATTCATGTCACAGTGTTGATATTCATATTTTACTTTACAAGGGGGGATGTGATGTCATGATTGACAGCTGTGTTGACCAATGAGGCTCTGGCAGCACTGTGGGCTCCAGATCATCAGAGTCGAGGAGGGACAGTTAGAGGGAACAAACACTGACACATGAGTTATTTTGCTGTTGTGGGGTGAATTTTGGCTTCACTTTTGTAGGAGACTCTCAAGGACACGAGGTTCATCTTTACATGTACTCAAATATTTTGTAAAGACCTTTTTCTTGTCTGAAGGAGAGAAGTGAAACTTTCCTCTGGGCTGCACTGCTTCTCCTCTATCAGCCTCTCTCTTTATCTCTCTCCCTCTCTCCCCCTTTAATGACAGCCAGCCCAGCTGATAGGCCGATATATTTACACTGGTGGCAGGGGAGGAAGGAGTCAGGCCCGGTCCAGCCTCCAGGCCCTGCTGGGCGGGTCTTAGAGGAAACCCTGGCCCCGTAGCCCCTCCTCCAGCAGGGCATATCTGTGTGCGCTGTCCCGGGCCGGCTCAGAGTTCTCAGCTGGATGGGACCACAGCTTCTCCGGCCCCTGACTCATACACACACACACAGAGGGAGACAGAGTGTGTGTTATGGTTTATCCTCACACCACAGGTCCTGTAGAGCTGTTGATGAGGCAGGCCGGCTCAGCTCCACCTCATCTCAGTGTGGCGTCCAGAGGCGGCCGCAGGGCTCCAAGTGTGCCAGGCTTACTGAGAGTTTGTGACTTTATTTTGCTCTCTTTGAACACTGGAAATCTACCGTGAGCATTATGACTCTGCTGGGCTCTGAGCACTCCATACTCATAAGAAGCAAGTTTAGATCAGGTAAGATCAACTCTGACATGTGATTACTTTAACCCTCCTCCTCCCTCTGTGTTTGTGTGTGTTCATAAAGGAGCAGTTTCACAGTTTGCATGTTCACACCTGGCGTTTACAAGGGATGCTACTCACATGATGTCATCTAGAGTGACAGGTGTGTGTAACAATCTCAGATCACATGATGTGGAGTACAGCATGGAGGCCTCTGCGTCCTGTCAGAGTGTGATGGATTTATATCTTGGGTGTGTTCTCTGATGTGCCTCGTAAACCTGCGGGGTGACGTCTCGGGCAGGTTAAAGCGCCGTGCTAACCTGCTGCAGAGGGGAGCCTGTGAGTGCTCTTTGCACGCTGACAGAGCGATTAGAGTCTACGGAGAGGTCAGAGGTTATCTTAATAAGGCTAAATTGGAAGCTGATGGAGCGTGTGTGTGTGTGTGTGAGTGTGTGTCAACCTGGGTTGAAGGTACAGCCCTGATTTTAAGTCCTCTAACACACAGCAGCTGTCTGAGCTTTGTGTTCATCTGCCTCCCTCACTCACACTCACACACACAAACACACGCCACTTTCTTCTGCTTTATTTTGAAGATCTGTGAGGCTGAGTGTGTGTTTGTAAAGTGTGTGTAGTCTGACCAACACTGCCACCTCCCTGAGGAACATGTAACTGATGTTTCAGCTGGTGCTCAGATCCAGCCCTGCTCTCAGACTCTTCACAAACATTTAACGTGCTCACCCTGAAAGCAGCTGCTCAGCCTGTTGTGAGGGAACAATCTGGAGGCTTCAGTCGCTCTCAGTTTGCTGTGAGCTGTAATTGCGTTCCAGGGTAAATGATGCTTTTCCTCTGAGTTGTTTAGAGCAGATCGGCGGGGTGGGAAATGACCCCGGAGCTCCAGGGTAAATTTTGAGGGTGGTGTTCAGAAGCAGCAGAGGGTTCACGTTCCCTGTTTCTATAAGTCATCTTTAATTTATCACAGACATAAAGAATTATCTTTGAAGGTCATCTTTCTACATGTGTGCCTGGTGATTCAGTCAGAAGGATTCATGTTCAGTGATACACACGGCCTGTTGAGAGGATTTATGGGTTCAAACATGAAGTATGCAGCGTTGGAGAAATAAACTCTCCTTATGATAACTGCTGCTGACAGAGGGAGTCCCAGACAATCAGGCTCTTCAGGATTTACAGTTTGTCTTGAAGATGCAAAAGCTCCTGTTGAACTGTTTGGTCTGTTTGCCACTCCTGCTGGACGTTATCAAAGCCATGGGAACGGCCGCTCCATGGTTGAAGCTTAAAGAGCAGATAAAATCTCATTTGAGCACTCCCTGTGGACCTCTGGATGTTTTGTGAATGTGCATGTTACAGGCTGGTTCTCATGCTGATTTGATTAACAGCTCAGAGGGCTGTGGCCCGTGCTCTCTGCCTCACTAACATTACATAACCGTACGACAGA